>SEYY01008668.1:10000-13066 GCA_009176605.1 Armadillidium nasatum | reverse complement strand
TGGCTCTTTTATTCTCTCTATATGGATAAAACATATTCTTTCCTTGTTTGACGTAAATTATCAGACGAATGCCTGACATAATCACGAGAATATTATTTTTAACAACAAAATTTGCTATTCACTCTTGGAAAAACGTTTATACGGCTTGCCACATGTAATTTTCCCAGAGTTATCGGTTTAGAATACTGTGAAATAAATACATTTTGAAGATACTATATATAACGATGCTAGGCTAGAAGGACAGGCAATATGGCAGCGAACGAACTAAGCTATTAACATTCGAAAGAATAGTAGATGAGATGCCTACGATTTCGTCGGATTAATATATGTTCATTGCGTAAATAGTAATTTACTTTAAAATTCTTAAACATCTGTTCTCTCGAAAAGATTATCCCGATATAGCGAATAGTAATACACTTTTCGGTAAATGTAACAAAACATCGCTACAATCTATGATGGAAATTATATATTATATATATATATATATATATATATATATATATATATATATATATATATATATATATATATATATATATATATATATATATATATATATATATATATATATATATATATATATATATATATATATATATATATATATATATAGGCACAAGCTCAAATGGGGAAACCCTCTCTGAAAAAAAAATGGAAAATACCCCAAATCGTAGAAAAGGAAAAGTGGTCGACAATATCATCATCACTCACGGGTCGGAGGGTACGGGGGGCAGAGCCCCCCGTAGACATATGCTGGTATAACACCCAATTTAAGTTTTTTAGTTCATCAATTGTCGTAAAAAAACATTTTTTTAAACATCTTACTTTGAACCACAGTAAAAATTTTGTGGATCCTCAAACTGGAGCTTACACCCAAAATATAGAGGCTACATGGAGTGTACTTAAATATAAAAATTAAAAAAATATATTTATATATGTATACATATTTTTTTATTATTTTCCATTTTTTTTTCAGAGAGTTTCCCCATTTGAGCTTGAACCTATATATATATATAATATATATATATATATATATATATATATATAATATATATATATATATATATATATATATATATATATATATATATATATATATATATATATATATATATATATATATATATATATATATGTGAGTATGTGCGTGCTTGTGTGTGTGTAATTATATCGGTTCCAAATATTATGTTACCCTAAAATACTGTAGATTTTACACTGTGATCAATGGGCGTACCTAAAATATCTTGTTGAAAAATGATTGGATAAAAATTTAGTCTTAAAATTAGACCCATGTTACTCTGAAAAATGACCGACCCAAGCACACCCAAGCACAGTCGATTACTTCTGTCCACGATAGTACATTCCATATTCTTTCTTTCTACTAAACCTTCCATTCTTGCTGGAAACGTGCGCTCATTCAACCTGTTCCGAAGAAGGAGGACTAATTTCAACCCTCTTACTACCGTCCAATTTCTTTACCTCCGTTCTTTCTAAAGTTTTCGAATCTATTCTTAAGAGGAAAATCTGGAAATATCTCAATTCTTCCAACCTTATCTCTGATCGCCAGTATGACTTTCGTAAGAAACGCTCTACAGGTGATCTTCTTTCTCTTCTCTCTTACTCTTGGTCTTCCTTGCTTCGGCATTTCGGTGAATCTATTGATGTTGCACTGGAAAAATCGAAAGCATTCAATAGAGTCTGGCACAAAGCTTTGATTTCCAAACTTCCTTCTTTCGGAATCTATCTTTCAGTGGCCTTCTCCTAATTTCCTTTCTGGCCGTCTATAGTAACTGTTCTATTAATAGTGATGCTCTTCAAGGATCTGTCCTATCCCCAACTCTTTTTCTGCTTTTTATTAATGACTTTCTCTCTGTTACTTCATCTCCTATCCATTCCTATGCCGATGAGTCTACTCTTCATTACACTTTTCAGTTTGAAAGGAACCCTTCCCAACAACAGATAATAGACGTAAGTAGGGTAGCATTGGAGCAGCTAACCTCTGATCTATCTCGCAATTCAAATTGGGGTAGAGAAATCATGGTGGTTGTTTTTAATGCCTCAAAAACTCAATTTCCCCACCTCTCTACTTGACACAATCTTCCACACACCTATGATATCTTCTTCGAAAACACACAGCTCAAACCTTCATCTCTCCTTAATATTCTTGTGTTTCTTTTTCTCGTGATCATTCTTGGAAAGATCACATTACTTCTCTCTCTAAATAAGCTTCTAAGAGGTTGGTGTTCTGAGGCGCCTTAAGAACTACTTCACACAACCCCAGTTGCTTGCACTTTATTGTGGTGTTGTTCGCACCTGTATAGAGTACGTCTCACACATCTGGTGTGGTTCCCTCATAAAGCTCTCCTTGAAAAAGTGCAGTCTAGGGTTTTTCGTCTTATCAACCCTTCTACTCTCAACTGATTCTTTCTCACTAATTGTTTCGTCGCTTTCTCAATACTATCGCAATTACAACGGACACTGCTCTTCCGAACTCTCTTGTAGCATACCTCCTTTTTGGAGAAGAGCACTTGCGACACGTCTTTATGCGCAGTCTCATCCTTTCTCTGTCCAACTCTCTCACCCAAGACTTAACTGCTATGCTCAATTTTGCATATATTCTACTGGTAAACTCTGGACACACTCCCTTCATCTATTTTCCCAATTTCCTATCACTTACACACCTTCAAACTACGAGTCTCGGGATATGTCAGCCTTTAATCTGACCAGGATCCCGATTTGCTTTTTTCTCTGGTAGAAATCTGGTAGGTCTTGCCTTTGCCCATCAGAGGTAATATATATATATATATATATATATATATATATATATATATATATATATATATATATATATATATATATATATATATATATATATATATATATATATATATATATATATATATATATATATATATATATATATACTGTATATATATATATATATATATATATATATATATATATATATATATATATATATATATATATATATATATATATATATATATATATATATATATATATTAGTGATGAATCGAATGTCAGTTTTTCTCATTTACGGATGCG
>SEYY01008668.1:0-5000 GCA_009176605.1 Armadillidium nasatum | reverse complement strand
ATTCTATTGTCTACAAAAATGTTTAAGGAATTTTTGCTTCAAGAGTTATGCAAAAAATGTCATTAGCCAAATACTGACCAACTATCGAAAGTCAAAAAATAAAAAAAATAAAAAAAAAAAAAAAAATAAAAAAAAAATCCTACTTTTTGTAAAAAACATATTTAATTAATAAAACTACAATAACTACATTTCTTATTTTCGGTGGGTGTATAGAGAAGTAATGGGGCTACAATTTCCTTTGTATATTTTATTCAATCCGATTCGTTTGTTCAAAGGTATAGCCCCTCCAAAAAGGTCTATTTTTTGACCAATTTTCAAAAATCTCAAAAGTTTGAGAGGCTATATCTCTCTTCAAACAAATAACATTTGATAATGTTCTAAACAAAAGTTGTAGATCTATCCCACCTCTAAACATTCTTTAAAAATAAAAAAAAATTGTAGGTAGCGTTTTTTTTTTTAAATAATTTTTTCTCCGGAAGGGTATGTTTTTTAGAAAAAAAAATCGAGTGCTCATAACTTTTTTTCTAGACGTGATATCAAAAATCGTATCCTACAAATCTAAGAAATTGGGGCTATGATTGTTCATTTAAATTTTCATCTCATGTGGACCAATGGTATTGACCCCGCTATTTACTTTTTTCAACAAAAAACAAAAACAAATAACATTCAAACCGTTATAGACTCAGAAAAACATTACGAGTGAAGTTTGAATATCAGGAAAAAATGCATATATATTGAAAATTTCATCTCAATCGGTCTAAAAATTTAAAAAAATTGGACCCTCCCCTTAAATGACTTCAGTGCTTTAATTGAATGAAAATAAACTAATGATATGAATGTAGTAAGAGACTTGACAAGAGCCAGATAAAAAAAGCGAGACATTATCGCAACCTATATTTAACATTTATAAACATACTCCTATTAGAAAGTCTCCTCATCAAATTACCTTTAAAGGAATTTTCTCTTCATCCATTTTGTAAAAACAATACTGACCATTTTCTTTCCTGATGCACATATTAAGTATCTCCATATTTCTGAAATGGAATCACGTGATGTTAAAAAAATGAAGTAAAAATTTATTATTACTTTATGTTAATAATTTCTAGGATTGAAAAGAAGTTCTAATGTTAAGAGAGTTGGCAAAGATAAAATTAAATTGCGTGTTACATCAGCAAAAGAATAAAATATCTTCTAAGATTAATATTAAAATTTTAGAATAAGATCTGCGACATCATTTAGCTAAATATTTAAACCTGGAGCAAAGAATAACAGCCTCAGTAAACACCTACACTGAAATGCCTCATACTCTTTATCGCCCCATACATCTATTTGAAATATTTGAATATAAAACTCACCTAGAAAGAATCCTCAGAGCTTCTTTGATCTGCTCTTCAGGCACTTTAGTTTTAAACTCGAGAGTCAGCCAGTAACAAATGATGCCGACGTTAAATTTACTGTTGAAATTTTCAGACAAAATTTCAATTGGCTTTAGTTTTCGTACCTTCGTCAAAGTGGGCGACATTTTCTACAATGAATATATATATATATATATATATATATATATATATATATATATATATATATATATATATATATATATATATATATATATATATATATATATATATATATATATATATATATATATATATATATATATATATATATATATATATATATATATATATATATATATATATATATATATATATATATATATATATATATATATATATATATATATATATATATATATATATATATATATATATATATATATATATATATATATATATATATATATATATATAATATATATATATATATATATATATATATATATATATATATATATATATATATATATATATATATATATTATTTTATATTTTATTATTTTTTTTTTTTTTTTTTTTTTTTTTTTTTTTTTTTTTTTTTTTTTTTTTTTTTTTTAAATCTTACTCCTACCTTCCGAATAGGTTGCTAGGGTTGTGAAAACACTTGTTTAAAATGTTTTAAGAATTGATCGATTATAACGTATTGCACATCATCTCCAAAGTGTTTTCATGAGAACAAACGTCCAGTTCTCCCTCCCGTAGGAGAATTAACCGCTCATAGCTGGGTGTTTCATAGCTGCTAACTATTCATTGTTGCCTGGTTTGCTCTAGTAATGTTGACTTCTTACTATCAGGGAATAGTTTTTTGTGTTCTTCTACTATTTGGACACAATTGGAAGTTGCTCTTCATTTTTCGTTAATGTTTTATTATATTTTTGAATTAATGCAACTCTTCGTTCTGCAAAATCATTGATAACTGATATTGCTGACATAATAGATACTCCGTTTTGATAATCATCTCGTTCGAGCAATATTTCAGGGTGTGTGTGTAAAAATGCTGAATTCAAAGTTAAATTTCTGAAAAAAGACGATTGTCAGCTGTGTTGCAAAGTCTTGTAAGTCACAGTTGGAAATTGATGTCTGAAATTGTAATCCTCTTTAAAGGTGGGCATTCAGATTCTCCACTTCCACAAGCTCCATCGCCAGCTCCATCTGTGATCGCAGTGAGAATTTTCTTTTTAATTTTTGTTGAAACTTTTGTATCAAACAGTGAAAATGCAATTAATTCTTCTTAAAGATACAAAATATGTTGTAAAATTTTATTTAAAGCAACATTTCCTACCTTTGCATCTATTTTCTCACACAGATTTAATCTATATAATACATCAATATCTTTCAAGGAGCTGCTGTAGGGCTGTATGCATCTATCTACATTTTTGCATAAACCTTCACTGCAAATATTCAAATCCTCTGAAACCTAGTCACTTCTGTCTTTGTTAAATGATACTGGTTCTGAAACACCCATAATTTTGGTGCATCCAATAATTGTGTTGTGTTCTTTCCCATTACCAGAATTGGAAGTCTATCAACATGTTCTTTTGATGTTAGATCCATCCTGCGTCTACTTCCCATCCCAGTGAACTATCCACGAGGTCTCTGATTTGAATTCTTTTCTTTAAACATGTTGCTATGTGTTTCCTTTGTGTCATTCATTGATTTTGAATAGAAGACCGATTTATATTTACTTTGCTTACATCATGGCCTAAAAAACAAGCAGTTTAGTTTAGAACATATGTGATGGTCCAATCAGACACCTTTTTGTTTTTAATTTCAGTTTACCATATTGTGTGCTTGGTTGCGCGTGTGTGTAGGTGCGTGCGTGCGTGGGTTGGGAGTAGACAGGGGCTTTCTATTATCTTTGCTAAAGTTCGTGGCCTCAGATCTAATCTCGCATCTGCAGAACACCACCTCACTAACTCTCGTCCTAACCTTTTGCTTCTGTCTGAGAAACAGCTGGACAGGGATTCTTTCTCTAGCAATCTTAATGTCTCTAACTACAACTTTTTTCACAAGTTTCGTCTAAAAGGTGGGGTATGTGCCTATGTTAAAATTAACACTCCTGTGACACGTCTTGTGAATGTAGAATCTCTTAATATCGATGTTTTATGGCTTAAAATATGTATTTCTATTACTACAATTATCTTGTGTTTCTGCTACTGCTCCCTAATGGAACAGATTTTCCTGTTTTTTTTTTTTTAATATCTTAATACTTCTCACGAGACTGTTACTTCTCATTCCAAATGCTGAAGTCCTTTATTTAACGGATTTCAATGTACACCACACTGTGTGGTTGTGTTCCTCTCATACTGATACAGGTGGGAAGGAGTCCAAATCATTCAGCATTCTTAACAATCTGGAGCAGTTGATTAGGGAACCCACAAACATTCCAGATAGTCCTAACCAATTCTTAAATCCACTTGATTTATGCTTCACCATTACTCCTTCTAGATATGAATACACCATTTTTCCTCCTATTGGTAACTCTGACATAATCCTATTGCTCTTCGTTACAATGTCTTCTCTCCAACAGCCCCACCATGCCCTAAACGCACTTTTTGGCACTTTAATTGGACTAGTTTGGGGGTAATGCGTCGCTTCTTTGCTAACTATCATTGGAATGAATCTTGCTTTGTCTTATGGGAAATTTCTGTCTCTATCTCTAAATGATTTCAATGCAGCTTTTATCGGTTTGTCGCGATATTTATGCAAGAACTTTGAAAGCACACTCATTAGCATTAATATTTATAAATAAATGCCTTTAACTCTGCGATTTTAATTTTAATAAATTTAATTAACATTTTTTTCTTGTTACGTTTTTACATAAATATTGAAATGAGTATTTGACCAAGCAATATATAATATATATTATATATATATATATATATATATATATATATATATATATATATATATATATATATATATATATATATATATATATATATATATATATATATATATATATATATATAATATAATATATATATATATATATATATATATATATATATATATATATATATATATTATATATATATATATATATATATATATATATATATATATATATATATAATATATATATATATATATATATATATATATATATATAATATTATATATATATATATAGAGAGAGAGAGAGAGAGAGAGAGAGAGAGAGAGTAAAGATTATTACAAAGCTGATACTCTAAATATATAAGGAAAAACTTTAATTAAACCCTTTATTTTAAAACATTAAAAAGTAAAGTTTAAGGAAGAAGGAATGTCACATTCGTTGCTAGTGCTATGGCAAAAAATATGTCACTTAAACGTTACTAGTCCTTTAGCAAGAAGGAATGTTACATTTCCTACTAGTGTTGTGGCAAGAGGAAGTGTCTCTTAAAAGTGATTAATCCTTTGGCAAGAATTAATGTCACATTCACTGCTAGTGTTGCGGCAAGAGGAAAAGTCACTTAAACATAATTAATCCTTTCGCAAAAAGGAATTTCAACTTGTTTGTAGTTCTATGGCAAGAAGAAATGTCACTCTAACGTGACTTATTTTATATATGCTGTTTTATTATTATTATTATATTATTATTATTATTATTATTATATTATT
>SEYY01008667.1:0-31384 GCA_009176605.1 Armadillidium nasatum | reverse complement strand
TTCTGAAACTGTTAAGAAAAGTGAAACAACATCAACTACTTGTTTCGCGTAAGTTTTATCAGATTATCTTTTTTACTACATGAAAATATTTACAACATCTATATAACGAAAATTAAATAATAAAAATTTATAATTTATTACAGTTCCGAGGCCGGAACTACTTCAACCACAATCAACATCTTCTCAAAGATTCTCAAGTACTTACATACTTATGTTCCGTAAAGTTCCTCCATCATAAAAATTGACATTATTGACAATTAACTCGTCAATAACATTCCTGTCAGTTCTGAACCAGAGCTCTAATCTGTTCAGCTCTTTCCTAAACCTTTCTCCTCGTTCTGACCTTGTTGTCAAGAGTTTATTTTCGTCATCATCATCATCTAATTCTGGTTATAAATAAAACACCTTTATCAATTCTCAGTGTTTTCTTTAACCTTGAACTACTGAAAAAGTTCTTGTTGTGTGCTTGTTGCATTTGCTCTTTACGTAATCCAAATAACACTCGCGAAACACTGGAAGTCATCTTTTCGCGAACGAAGATAGCAACATTACCCAACAGCAGTTCGAGCCCCGACATCGTCCATCACTCAAAGGCGAACCGGACGAATTGATCGAATCATCAATCAGAAGCTACCCCTCATTTTCTTCTGTTTGGATATTCAAAGTTGCGCGATATTCCTTACATATATATATATATATATATATATATATATATATATATATATATATATATATATATATATATATATATATATATATATATTGAAAAGAAGTTTCATTGTATATTTTCCCTAAATAAATAACAGGTAAAGATAAAATTGTAGAATTCTGAAATTTGGTAGAAAGTAATAGAGAAAATATACAAAGCAAAAGGAGAGGAAAGTTCCCAAATAATTAAGACCAAATTTATAAATAAGAAGAAGAAAAAAACTGATAAAGCACCCCAAATCTTTGGGTAAGTAAGAAGAATTTTGCAGTATTTTTGTATTATAAAATAAAAATTTAAAAAAAACGGAAATTATCAAGAATCTAAGTTGTAATGTAAGAAATAAATTAGAGTAAAATTAAATTTGGTTTAATAAGTCATTAAAATAGAAAAAAGTTATAGATAATTAAGTTCTGCTTTGTTAGTATCAAGAGGAGGAATTTCAGAGAGTCCTTTAGAGACAAAGAATAAACAAAAATATGCTTAGTCAATGTAAGGGAAATGGATTAAGAATAAAATTAATGTTCTTGTGTGCTTTATTTTTAAGGAATCAGTATAGGAGCACGCGAAAAAAAAACCCAGCTGGGGAACACAAGACCAGATTCCAGCGAGAGTCAAGGATCCAATTCTGTTTTCCTAGTTGACCACCAAACATCCCACTCTTGAGAGCCAAAGTTAGTGGGCTTGATTTAAATTTGAGGGTTTGATTTAAATTTGACCTTAAGGGTTTCTAATAAAAATATTTCAAGTTATCCTTTGAGGAAACTGTAGTGTTCTAAATTTATAAGACCAATTAAAACTGTGGTAAGAATCCAATTACTGTTAAAGAGTTGTGATAGTTCCGTTTAACGTAACTTTGATTTTGTGAAGTATAAACTGGAGAATTAAATTTACAATTTTTGTTGATGAATGTTATCCATTGTTGATTAATTTAAAATTGTCTTTGAGAAATTATTTATTAATTAGTATTTAATTTGACCATTATCATTTTTCATATTAAATAATTTATTTTTCAATATCTTCTCATATTAAATAATTGATTTGTCAATATCTTCATTATTGTTTGATATAATTTAAAGTTTTCAATTTTTATTAGTTTAATAATATTTATTCTTAAGATTATGCTTATATATATTGTAATAATCCGCATGAGCATCATTATATGTTCATGAGAGTTATGTATTGATATATATATATATATAATATGGTTGTTGTTTCACCCGTAACTTTCACCCTGCAGTAGGTAATAACCTGTGCATTGCCAAAGTACTCCTTATGTTATATTATTAGGAGGATAATATTATTTATTGTTCATTTATGATATACTTGTGTGTGTGATTGGTTATAAATCTGTTTCTCTCTTTTCCAGGCAGTAGTTAGATT
Source organism: Armadillidium nasatum (assembly GCA_009176605.1). Lineage (NCBI taxonomy): Eukaryota > Metazoa > Arthropoda > Malacostraca > Isopoda > Armadillidiidae > Armadillidium > Armadillidium nasatum. The sequence continues at coordinate 29,295 of SEYY01008667.1, read as the reverse complement.
TGTTATATACTTTGTCTGATGCAAAACTGATATATTATATAGTCTGTTTCAAATTAATCTCTGGTGATATATTCTCAAGTACGAAACAAGTACGAACATATAGTCTGTTTCAAATTAATCTCTGGTGATATATTCTCAAGTACGAAACATTCCTGGCTAGGGTAAGTTTTATAGGCTTTATTATTTTTGTTAGGAGTTATTTTAATTAAATTCAGTTAGTTAATCAATTGTTAGGAATAGATAATCTGATACGATTTATCCTTCAGATTCCAGTGCTCGGATCACATTCCAGTGCTTGGATCACTTTGCAGTGTTCAGATTCCATACCAGTACTTGGATCACTTTCCAGTGCTTGGCTAGTTTCCAGTGCTCGGATCAGAATCCATTCTGTATCCGTTTCCAGCACCAGGATCAGTTCCAGTGCTGTATTCAATCCAGAGTCAGTCCATATATACAGGCTATAGACCATAGATAATCACAATACGCCTTGACGGGGTATTACTATAGAGGAAGCAAACACTGACTCAAACATATTCTGTAATTGGATAGTTGAGCAAGCTGTGAGCAGTTTCCTCTAGATAATCTTGCCAAGTTAAGTTATTACTAAATGAGTCATAAAGTATTATTTTAATATACTAATTGTGCTAGTATTTACTGATTAAATGCACCTTTATTTATATCTGTGCATCTAATCAGTCCTAAAATTATTATCTTATTTTGTAACCTAATTATAATCGAGCAACTATAATTTAAATCATTATTTCATTATATATTTGTATGCATATATACACCCATATATTATAAGTGTGAGACACTGAGTATATAAAATTATTTATAATTTTATATATATTTACCCCTCTAGTTACAATCTTGGTTCATTCAAGTTGTCAATATTCTTGTACGATTCATATTTATAGTCAATTTATAATCTACCTCCCGGTGTCAGTCAAAATAATCTGGCATTTATACACATTCGGTATATGCCCTGGCAGCCGTGTCGACGGGTATAGCTGGCAGGTTATGTAGTTGGATGTGTTGAATCCGGAATTGTATATTCACCAATTAAATTTATATATATTCTTCAGGGTGCATTCTTATTCGTAGATCGTGTCCTGTGTTTTCCTGTAGTTAGTTTATTATATTGCTATATAATTTACTATATATCTACATAATCTGTTAAGTCACGAGAGATTATTCATTGTTGGGGTTGACATATGTAATTGGGCGGCTCTTCAATTAATTCGTCTGGGCCATAAATAGGGACGAAGAAGTTTAGCAGGGGAATCCTGTAAATCGGACCTGAGTATCTGCATTGTCCGTTGTTATACAGAATTTCATTAAGTTGTTGGCGGGAGTGCTTGGATGAACTGTAAGTTGGTTGATCTTATCTTAGTATTGGTAGGGTGAGTCATCATCAGTAACCGTACTCTCACCTTAACATAAGTGGCGACCTTGCCAGGATTTTCCTGCGGGCGCCTTGTTTTTATATTCGTTGGTTGAATTCATCTTTGTTGACTCTCTCGTGACAGATCTTCGTCGAATCATCGGGGTTGAAATTTTGTTGAGACATTTTTTTTTCTCTTACGTATTGTTGGTTGTTTTGTTGTTGATAATAAGAGAGAACCACAGTGCACTCTTCACATAATACATAGCACAATGACACACTCTCAAAACCAGAATATATTAGAGTTAGGTTCGATCGCGGATCTTGACTTGTCTGTGTCCTCTGACCGAGAGGGTACACAAGACCCGTCGACGGTAGATGTTCCAAATAATCGAACCGCGGTATCGAGTCATGCCGATAACGCGTTTATTTTAGCGGAATTACAGCGATTACACGCGGCGCTTGGCGATTCTAACCGTCAATTAAGTCAATTGCGGGCCGAACAACGTAGTGAGCCGCAGATTTGTGGCTCATTTAAGGAGGAACAGCGACCTCCAGTAGAGCGGGTTCCATTTCCATTCGCGAATGCGGGAACAGTAGAGTCGTCTCCGGTTCGGGAACATAAATTTGCGGGAACCAGTCTAACTCGCGAACCGTTAGTTGGCGTGCGTTTCTCTTTGCCGTCTGTGGCGGAGAGAAATAGATATTCAGCGGTAACGTCCAGCTTGCATATTCCGCCAGTTTCTAGTATGTTGACTTCATCAACATTCCCGACTCCTATTTATTCATCATCCATCATGACATCATCGTTGTCTGAACCTTACAGATCATTGCCTTTTCAAACTCTGCCCCCTAGCTCAGATAGTCGCCTTGATGCAATTGAAGATCAATTATCAATGGTCACACGATCTGTCAATATGCTGACACAGATAGTGGCAAAAGCATATAAGCCAAAGGCAGTACCTCCACGAAAGTTCAACGCGGCTAAAGAACATAATCTCCGAACGTTCTTCAAACAGTTCGAGAGATACTGCCAGGTCATGTATCCAGACCAGCCCGAAGACTGGATAATCGTCCTCGGAAACTTCCTTCCTTTAATGTTCCAAAATAGTGATCCATTCAAAAGGGTAGAACTTCCTCTCGAACAAAGAAGGGAACGATGTAGAACAATAGGAACAGACCAGCATATTAATACAGTAATGGGAGAACAACACTTTTTGGACGAGATAGAACAAGGAAATGATGAAACCGAGGAAGCGGAGGCTCCTGAAGAAATTATTACCTTTAGGGAAATTCGAGCCCCAGAAGAAACATTAATACTGAAGGTCAATATCTCCGATCAGCCGCAAATGGGCAAATGCACCGCATTTATAGATACAGGGGCTGAAGTGAGCTTGATATCTGCTCATTGTTTCCATGCTCTGGATTCCATTAAATATCCATTAATGAATACTGCATATCGTAGTGTGGAAGGTATTGGAAAAAGTAAATTCCCTGTAATCGGAGAAGTTATAATATCTTTAAGGTTATCCTAACAATATACCTTAAGATCAAATCATTTTATCATCATCCCTGATGAAATAACTGAATACGATTGTTATAGGGTATGACATCTTAAGAAAGAACATCTGTTACCAGATCCCTATGCAAAGGAATTAGTAGTTTGAAGAGGAAACAAAGTTCAAACCATAGCAATAGACCTTCGAAAGGAACAGGCTTTTCCAACATCTAGTGTGTCTTGTATAATGACTGAAAATGTTATGATCAACCCGCGTGAGTATAAAACAGTAGAAATCGGAATCAAAAAGGAATTGGACAGTGATCAAGTGGTTTAAGTAGATTCGGTTCCGGGATTGCCAAAGAAAGTGACTATAGATCCCGCCTTCATTCAATTCCATCAGAATAGAGCCGTTATGATGATTAGGAATGAAGATGAAAGACCAAAGAAGTTGAAAAAGGGTTGTAAGATCGAAGAAATAGAATTTTTGGAGTGTTCAGATCCATCAATTGGATTGGTGGAAATAAATGAAATAGAGAAAGGAGAAACTCAGGGATGGACTCCAGATCGATTAATGCAAGACTAAGTTAGAAGAAGCTAACCTGTCATCTGATCAAAAAGATAAACTTATTGCATTGCTAGCCTGATTTTCGACTGTTCTGAGCACCGGAGATTCGGATGTCGGTTGTACTAGCTATCAAACATACAATTGAGGCCTTAACTGACGAACCTGTACAAGTTCCAGTTAGGCGCCTCCAAGGGCCTATACTGAAGGAAATAGAAGAAAATTGTAGAAAGATGGAAGAAGAGATAATTAGAAGAAGCAAATCTCCCTATTCCGCACCAGTCATACCAATCTGAAAGGATGGAACTATCCAGCTATGTATCGATTATGGCGAGCTTAACAAGATTACTAAAGGAGACAGTTTCCCTATTCCAAATTTAGTAGACATGCTTTTTAGTTTGAAGTTTATGAAGTTTTTCAGTACCATAGATCTCGTCAAAGGTTACTACCAAGTAGAAATGGAAGATAGCATTGAGAAGACCACCTTCACGACCCCATTATCCAATTGGGGGTTCATGCGTCTGCCGTTCAGTGTCAAGAATGGACCAGCAACCTTTCAAAGAGGAATGAGATTCGCACAAGCTCACATACCCTGGAATGAGTGTATGGTTTATCTAGACGATGTACTCATTACCAGTGAAACATTCGAGCAACATCTGGAAATACTAGAAAAGGTTCTGGAAGCTTTCAAAGCGACGGGTTTTAAGACCAAGCCGTCTAAAACTTTCTTACTGCGAAAGGAAGTTCAGTATCTGGGACAAAGCTTTTGGAGGAGGGAATGGTTCCTTTAGATACCAGCTTGAAAGGAATTATGAGTTTCCCGGTTCCCAGAACAATCCGACAATTATGTCAATTTCTGGGCATGGTAAACTTTTATCAGAGACACATTCCACATTGTTCTGAGATAGCGAAATCTTTATTTGAGTTGCTGGGACACAAGACATTGAAGTAGACAGAAAAATGTCAGAAAACCTTTGAGGAGTTAAAAGAACTGTTAGTTCAATCACCTGTTTTGACATACCCTGATTGCACGGAAACAGCTCAACCTCTTAAATTGTATGTCAACGCTTCAGATATGGGAGCAGGTGGGTGTCTGGCTCAAGATCAAGGAGGAAAGGAATTACCTATTGCTTTCATTTCTGCTACATTTTCAAAAGCGGAACACTATAGTACCACCGAAAAGGAAGTTGCAGCCATCAGATGGGCAGTTAAATCTTTAAAACCATTCTTATGTGGTATACGAGTAATTATTCATACTGACCATAAACCTCTATAATATTTGTACAATATGCCCTTAGTAAATTCAAGAGTGGCTCGCACATTAGAAGAAATCAACGATATTGACTGTGAGTTACGGTTTATACCTGGAAAGCATAATATAGTAGCTGATGTGTTATCCCGAGCACCTGTAGGAACAGTTTTAGAAGATTCTAGTCAATGAAATCCCTAAAGGATTCACAGAAATTAAAATGCCAGGAGGAGGTGATTCTGTTTCAAGCATTTGCAACATGGCTATATGGGTCCGGAGAACAACATTCAATATTGAGAGCAGAAGTAACCCTGGAATTAACAAATAATAGGCCCAGGTATGAATTACAGACCGGGAAGAATTCGCAACACATTACAAAAGCATTACAACTAATGAAACATGTGGGTCAATTACCCCTCTCCCAAGCAATTCAATCTTTCGCTACTATACGAAGAGTTCAAGTATGGATATATTATTGTGATGCCAAACCTTTGCAGTTTGGGAATCCTTCCGATCATAGCATTTGTCATCTGTTGTGTTTAGGAGGAGTTCATTATAATTTACTAATAAAAAGCAACTCAATACAAGAAGAGACAGAGATCCAGGCAAAACTAGTTGTTCCTGCAGAATTTTGGGAGTTTGAGCTCTTGGATGAATCCTTAAAGGAAGAAAAAGCACATCAGGAGGAAGGTAAACAGAATGGTGGGGAGGAAAATCGAACAGTAAGAATAAATCAAATAATGTTCAATGAAGAGGATATTATAGACCCTTTAGAGATTGATAACGAAGAAATAAACCTTATCCAGGAACAAAATCCCATCTTGAGAAGGCTAAAACGAGCTATACTGCGGAATCTACCATTTGTTGGAGTGTTGAAACCTTTCACCAGAACGCATAAATATATCTATTAAGAGATAACCAACTATATAAAGAAATGATCACAGGGGAATTTTCATTAATTGTACCAGAAGAGTACCTAACCACAATAGCTATCAAAGCACACTGGAGTTTTGCCCATGTAGGGAGACAAAAATTATATTCTTTATTGATCCAAAGAATTTGGCACCCTAAGATCAGTACCATTTGTGCCGACATTACATCTTCATGCTACAAATGCCAAGCATACAAAATTTCAAACATCATTTATGCACCACCTATTTTGAAGATCGCAACATCCAGAGTATTTGAGTTGGTGGCGATGGATTTAATTCAGTTCCCTAAGACAGCACGAGGTAATCACTATGCTCTGGTGATGGTGGATCACTTTACGAAGTGGGTTTCAGCAGTTCTTTTAAGGAATAAACAAAGTGCCACAACAACCAATGCAGTAAAACACCAAATTTTACCGTTTCTACCTAGACTTCCTGAACATTTATTAACAGATAATGGAAGAGAATTTATCGGAGCAGAGTTCAAAGAGTTTCTAAGAAATCAAGGCATTAAGCATGTATTAACCACACCTTATACACTCGCATCAAATGGGGCTGTAGAAAGAGTTAACCAGACTCTGAGTCAGTATTTGGGAATGTTAGTTACACAACCAAATTATTGGGATGAAGATCTTTCTCAGGTAGTCCAAATCTATAATCAAACAACGCATTCCGAAACACAAATGACACCATGTGAAAACATATTGAAACGAGCTCACACTCTGAGTACAGGATTACCATTACCCAGAGTAGATGATTGTTGGGAAGAAGGACATCATCAATTTGAATCATATGATGTAGACCAATTAGCAGGATTAAAAGTACATTTGCCAGGTGATCTCACCTTAAATAAGTTTTGGCCAAGATATTATGGGCCATATAAAATAATCCAGACCCAGTCTAATGGAGTCACCTATATAATTGAATTGAAGAAAGATGAACGAAAATGTTGGGTTCATCATAAACAGCTAAGGAAATAGAAGATTCCTCCGGAATATTTAAGGAACAATCCTGTATTTCAGAAGTATGACCGTATGGATGATATACAACCTATTGAAATAGAAGAAGAGCCCTTAGGGAAATAGTTAAATGAGAAAACTGAAGTAGACTTGCAGAAATGGAGGAAGAAAATGAAGAGTCATTCTTCGAAGGATTTGTTGTTGATCAGAAAAAATTAAAACAGATTAAAGACAAATTAGTTATCATTGCCCAACAGCATGCAGCATTGGTCACAGAAATTTATTCAACCTCCAAGGTGATGAATAGTCCTAAGGAAACAGATACCACTCACCAAGAACTAATAACCAATGAAGAAATGGAAGTAAACTCATTTTTACAATGGGATACTTCAGACCTCTTAGAGGAGGCTGAAAGAAGGTGGAAGTTGACAGAGGCAATAATCTTGCCTTCCCCGATACCTGAACCAAATATAATAACTTATGACTTAAATAATTTAAGGAGGAACCAATTTTCCACACCTGTGATGTTAGAAGAAGAGAATACTGAAGAGGAAGTACCTGAAGAAGAAGATGGGGAATATTCCCAAATTAATGAATTTTCAGTTTTAGGATTTGATAAAATAAATTGTCCAAATGTTCCTATAGGAACACATTTAAATAAAAACGATCGTCCATATATTCGTTCAAGAGGTGAATGCTTAGACTTACCTCTTGTTCACCCATTTCTCTTGGAAAGAAAGAGGAGAAAATGAAAAATGAAATATAATTTTATACAAAAAAAAAAAAGGGGGGATTATAGAGAAATATAGCAAAGTAAATCTTATTAGGAAATTAGCCTTGTCAATATCGTAAATTAATCTTGATTTAAATTAAATCTTATTTAAGATAGGTCAAATTTGTGAAAGAAACAAAGAAATAAAAAAAAAAAAAAAGGAAAGTTTATTTTGAGAACTGTTTATACTTTAGAGGAAAGTAAAATGAAGTGTGTCGAAAAAGACTTTTTTGAAGGGTGGGGAGGAATGAAAAGAAGTTTCATTGTATTTTTTTTCCCTAAATAAATAACAAGTAAAGATAAAATTGTAGAATTCTGAAGTTTGGTAGAAAGTAATAGAGAAAATATACAAAGCAAAAAGAGAGGAAAGTTCCCAAATAATTAAGACCAAATTTATAAATAAGAAGAAGAAAAAAACTGATAAAGCACCCCAAATCTTTGGGTAAGTAAGAAGAATTTTGCAGTATTTTTGTATTATAAAATAAAAATTTAAAAAAAACGGAAATTATCAAGAATCTAAGTTATAATGTAAGAAATAAATTAGAGTAAAATTAAATTTGGTTTAATAAGTCATTAAAATAGAAAAAAGTTATAGATAATTAAGTTCTGCTTTGTTAGTATCAAGAGGAGGAATTTCAGAGAGTCCTTTAGAGACAAAGAATAAACAAAAATATGCTTAGTCAATGTAAGGGAAATGGATTAAGAATAAAATTAATGTTCTAGTGTGCTTTATTTTTAAGGAATCAGTATAGGAGCACGCAAAAAAAAAACCCAGCTGGGGAACACAAGAACAGATTCCAGCGAGAGTCAAGGATCCAATTCCGTTTTCCTAGTTGACTACCAAACATCCCACTCTTGAGAGCCAAAGTTAGTGGGCTTGATTTAAATTTGAGGGTTTGATTTAAATTTGACCTGAAGGGTTTCTAATAAAAATATTTCAAGTTATCCTTTGAGGAAACTGTAGTGTTCTAAATTTATAAGACCAATTAAAACTGTGGTAAGAATCCAATTACTGTTAAAGAGTTGTGATAGTTCCGTTTAACGTAACTTTGATTTTGTGAAGTATAAACTGGAGAATTAAATTTACAATTTTTGCTGATGAATGTTATCCATTGTTGATTAATTTAAAATTGTCTTTGAGACATTATTTATTAATTAGTATTTAATCTGATGTTGACACCATCATTATTAATTTGTTTTTTTTAAAGAGGGTGTGTATCTATAATAGTATTTTGTGTGTGTTAAGGAGAGCCTACTCCGTGTAGAAGGTGATGAGAACAAAAGGAAGCGAATCACTGGGCAACAGGATGAGATGGGAAGTATCCTTAACATCCCATATACCCAATGGGTGGTAATCTTATCACCTTGGCAGCACTACTTTCCTCCCCATATATATATATATATATATATATATATATATATATATATATATATATATATATATATATATATATATATATATATATATATATATATATATATATATATATATATATATATATATATATATATATATATATATATATATATATATATATATATATATATATATATATATATATATATATATATATATATTACCATCACTCACGGACAGAGCATAATTAAAGGATGGAAATAAACCAGCCCAATCCCGAACCTAATGTAGATCTCTCATGTAAATGCCGACAGAGCATTTTTAAATACAGCAGGAAAAACAGAAGATAGAGAGTTCCACAGAACAGAGGTAGCTGGAAAGGAGGTACCACAATGTCAAGCCTTGAGTTGAGTTTACAATATTCACACAAAGTTCCTGCACAAGAAAGGTACCCCTTGTGCTGCGAGAGATGCAATGGTGGTGGAATGCGAGAGGTTAACTCCCTTGAGGACCAGCCATTGTAGTATCTATAGAAAAGAGAGAGTGAGCCAATGTCACCTCGTAGAGAAAGATGGTCAAGGGAGTTTGAAAGTAGTGGACAGTTTATTAACCTTTTGCCTTACACTCAATCTTATCCGAAAGAAGGGTGGAACTGGAACCACCCCAAATGCTAGAGCAGTACTCCTTGCAAGGACGGATAAGACCCTTATAATTGTGGAGTAACTGCTTAGAAGAAAAAAAATTCCCGCAATCTGAACAGAACTCCCAACTTTTTTAGAGGCCACCTTACCAACCTTTGTGATATGATGTTTCAAGATAATTTATTGTTTATGTTCAGACTAATAATATTTATGTTGTTCACAGGTGAGATGGGAGAGCCGTCAAAAGAAATAGGAAAGTTGGAAGGTGTTTTTGAGAGAGATGTGAATTTGAGTTTTCAAAGAGCAGAATTTCCCAAGATTAAGGTGGTACCACCGGGAAATCCCATCCATATCAAAAAAACTGGAATCAGAAAGTTGAAGACGAGAAGCAACTCTAGAAGCAAAAGAGGGAGCAGATGTGAAATGCATAGAAGAATGGAGAGTTGAGTCATCAGCATAAGAATGAACAGAGTTAGGAGTACAGCTGAGGAGGTCATTGATGAAAAGTAGGAATAAAGTAGGAGATAGAAAAGTACCCTTAAGAATACCATAATATATATATATATATATATATATATATATATATATATATATATATATATATATATATATATATATATATATATATATATATATATATATATATATAATGTACCTAGGTTACCATCTTAATGTTACTATTGATTAAATTAGGGAGTAAGATAAAAATAAACTATTTAAGAAAACTAACCAAATGGTATTAGGGAAATGGTGTGAAAATAAATGGAAATTCAGTTTTGTGCATTTCCAAAAATCACTTTCAGTGGAAAGCAACATATCAGTATTCTGGAAAGAAAATTGTTGATAAACAACATGGCAAAATATTATGTAATATTAATAAAAAATTACATTATTTAATTAAGTAATAAACTAAATGAATAATTACGTATAACAAAGAGTTACCAGTCCTAATTTGACCAATATCGGATCTGCAGTTACAGAGATATAGAATATAAGACAAAAAAAATTCATTACTGATTAATTAGTAAATAATTGAAAATTTGGAAAATCAAGAAAACAATGTTTCATGGTATTCGAAGCTCTACAGCCAATGAAAGTTAACTTTCAAAAAATGTAATCCAATGGGATTAAGTTACTTTAAAAAATCTGGTATTGGACATTTTCAACCGATACTGATACCTAAAAAATATATATACTGATACTTCACTCCATCCCTTTTATATATATATATATATATATATATATATATATATATATATATATATATATATATATATATATATATATATATATATATATATATATATATATAATATATATTATATATTTTTTTTTTTTTTTTTTTTTTTTTTTTTTTTTTTTTTTTTTTTTTTTTAAATTAAGATAAAAATAAACAATTTAAGAAAACAAACCAAATGGTTTGAAGGAAATGGCGTAAAAATAAATGGAAACTCAGTTTTCTGAATTTCAATAAATCACTTTTAGTTGAAAGCAACATATCAATGTTCTTTAAACAAAATGATCATGAAGCAACATGGCAAAATATTATGTAATATTATTAAAAAAGTACATTTAAGTAATGAAATAAATGAACAATTAAGTATAACAAATTCATCTATGCTATACAAAGAGTTAACTGTCCTGATTTTACCAAAGTCGAATCTGCAATTACAGATATAGAATATAAGCCAAAAACTTTAATTAATGGTTAATTAATAATCAATTATTTGAAAATTTGGAAAATCATGAAAAACAATGTGGTATTCGAAACTCTACAGTTAAAGAAATAGAACATTCAAAAATATTTAAGCCAATGGAATCAAGTTACTTTAAAAAATCTGGTATAGGTATCACTAATTTTTTGAAGATACTGAAAGCTTGATACAGATTCCAATCCCTAAAAATATACTGATGCTCACTGATGCTGATTTTCTATACTTCACTCCATCCCTAATATATATATATATATATATATATATATATATATATATATATATATATATATATATATATATATATATATATATATATATATATATATATATATATATGGGTCATTCCAAGTCACTTCAACCGACAAAAAACCCTGACTCCTTTCGATTTGTATAAAAAGTGGCACACTAACAGATCTTGTTGAGAAAATATGAATGGCGTTTATTGCAGGTCTCTAGCTCATACGGTTCAGAAGATATGACCTTTGAAACTTTGGTCAAAAATGTCAAATTTCAGAGAGTAGTCCGAGGTCAAAATACAATATCTCGGCTTCTATGGCACTTAGAAGCATCGTGTAAAGACCATTTAAAAGATCTTGAATAGCGGTACAACATTTATTTAGATGATTTTGACCTCGGAGGTCAAATAAAAAATTTGACCTATTGGTGACCTTGACCTTGACCTTGAAAAAAAACCTCATCTTCGATTTTTTTCAAACTTTGCTGAATTATTGTTATATATGTATATTTTAATTTTTTTAATGAATTATTTTTGGTTTTGGCTTGGTTTAGAAAATATAAGCAATTTAATAAGTACAAATATCACATTTTTCACTTTTTTGCGATTTTTATCTCATTCAATGTATAGTTCCAACATTTCCATTTCTCTTTCTCTCTCATATATATATATATATATATATATATATATATATATATATATATATATATATATATATATATATATATATATATATATATATATATATATATATATATATTGTAAGGGGCTGGCTGCTGCCGAGTATATTTTTCTCGTTTCAGATTGCATGGAGTATTCTCTGAGGAATATAGTCTTACCTGCTTGTTGCTTTGCTGTTATGCTGTTTGATTTTGACTGTGCTTGGGATCCACAATATTAATGTGCATGTGCCATGTCCTAGACTGGAGAGCGTGAAGGGAGATTGATATTAACCTGTTTATTTGTTTAGATATGTTAATGTTATTCTTCTATGTTAAATTTATTTTTATTATTATTATTATTTATTGAGTGCACTTGTGCTAATGAAAAGTCTTATGAGCTATTGTTCCCATTTCGGGCAATAATTAAAAACAGGTTATTCTTATTCAAACAGGTTGTTATTCTCAAGAAGGCATATTACCCTTTCAGGAGTAGGTTATATTCTTTGTGTTTTTATTATTATTATTATTAATTCATTATATATTTTTAGATCATTTAAACTGAGGTGAGGCACTGGGGTAATTATTTATAATTCTCACAGGTGCCGGTCTAGGGCCTTATTGCCTAGTGCTAATCTGGAGTTATAATCTCTATACCTATCAGGTAGAAAATATAGATAAGAGACCTTAATGGTTTTTGAGATTATCATATATTTTTTTTTTTTTATAAAATTTTAATATTTAATATTCACTTTGGGAAAAGAAAATATGTCAGTAGTGTGATAAATTTCACAGTAAAACGTTTTCCACTTTCAAATCTTTGGTTGTTTTAAACCATTACTCTTTTTTTTTTCTTTATTTTGTGTATATAAAGAGGCTATCCTGTGTACTGTGAACTATAGATAATTTTATGTGAACATTGTAAGTGTAAGATATATATAATATATATATATATATATATATATATATATATATATATATATATATATATATATATATATATATATATATATATATATATATATATATATATATATATATATATATATATTGATCTTACACTTACAATATTCACATAAAATTATCTATAGTTCACAGTACACAAGATAGCCTCTTTATATACACAAAATAAAGAGAAAAAAAGAGTAATGGTTTAAAACAACCAAAGATTTGAAAGTGGAAAATGTTTTACTGTGAAATTAATAATAATAATAATAATAATAATAAAAATAAATTTAACATAGAAGAATAACATTAACGTATCTAAACAAATAAACATGTTAACATCAATCTCCCTTCACGCTCTCCAGTCTAGGACATGGCACATGCACATTAATATTGTGGATCCCAAGCACAGTCAAAATCAAACAGCATAACAGCAAAGCAACAAGCAGGTAAGACTATATTCCTCAGAGAATACTCCATGCAATCTGAAACGAGAAAAATATACTCCATCCATGGACCGATGGAAAAATTCAATCCCAAAAACATACTTCCAATACCAAACTTACACACACACGAAATAAAAAACAGTATACAAAATGAAATATTCACTGTAAAATCAAATTCAATAACTCTAAAACACATTTTAAAACCAAAAATAAATCAACTTGACAATAATATTGGTGTTTACAAGATCCCATGCAATCAATGCAACAAAATTTACATAGGAGAAACTAATGATATTAAACGACGATTGTACCAACACACACTAGATCTTAAAAACGACAACAAATATTCTTCCACTTACAAACCACAGAAACAACTTTAACCATATACCTAACATACAGAATTCTCAATTAATCAAAACAGTACAGACTACAAACAATAGAAAAATTATTGAATCATTCATTATTAAAAATACACAAAACATTAACTTAATAAAAGGCGAATTCCCTCTTGACAATATCACAAATACAATGTTAAATAAATCAAACAGACTACGCACAACTTTGAAGAACTTACCAATGTTGCCAAAATAAATATCTAAAAGTAGCCATACAAAATTAACATTATACCAAATGATCATTTAGACGAATTGTCCTGAAGAAGTGTCTCGAGTGATGAGCACGAAAGCTCGACAGTAGTCTTAACTAATTTTTTAAAATGTTTTAACTCATATAGTGAATAAGTGCCTAATTACTAATTCAAGCTTCAAATAGGGGTATAAAAAGAATAAATATATACATTTACGGTTCTAAATAGTAAATTACAAAATATATATATATATATATATATATATATATATATATATATATATATATATATATATATATATATATATATATATATATATATATATATATATATATATATATATATATATATATATATATATATATTTTTTTTTTTTTTTAACGCATCACCACCACTCGTGGGCAAAGCCCTATTCAAGGAAGAGGTGTCAGAAGAATAAAAACAAAGTAAAAGAGTAAAAAAAAAAAAAAAGCAAAAGCAACCCCTGCAGGACCCACCTAATGCAAATTTCTTAGGTGAGCGCAGAAACAGGTTTTAAAGAAATTGAGATTAAATTCAGCAGGAAACACAGAAGATGGGAGAGAGTTCCACAGAACAGCTGTAGAAGGAAAGGAAGAGGCACCACAGCAGACAAGCCTGGAGTTGCATATTTCCACACAAAATTGATGCGCAGACAATGAACAGCTTGTGCTACGAGGATGACATAAAGGTGGAGGTATATAGGTGGATAGTTCCCTTGAGTATTTGCCACTGTAGTACTTATAGAAAAGGGACAAAGCAACATTGTTGCATTGCAAAGATGAAGAGTCAAGTGAATTAGAAAGAGCGGAACAGTTTATAAGTTTTTTAGCCTTTGACTCAACCTTCTCCAAAGATGGGTGAAACCTGAGCCACCCCAGATATGAGAGCAGTACTCCATACAAGGGAGGATGAGACCCTTATATAATTGGAGTAACTGCGAGGAAGAAAAAAATTATCATAGCCTAAACAGAACTCCCAGCTTCTTTGAAGCCACCCTAGCAGCCATTGTGGTTTGAAGTTTCCAAAACATTTTTTTTGTTTATGTGTAGGCCAAGGATATTTATGTCATTAGGAGATATGGGAGAACCATCGAAAGATATAGAAAAGTTAGGTGTCTTTGAGAGGGAGATTTCTAGAAGTTGAGTTTTTAAAGAGTTGAATTTCACAAGGTTGAGACAACCCCACTGGGAAATTCTATCCAGATCTGCAAGAATGGAATCGGAAAGATGAAGACAAGAGGCAACTCTAGATGTAAAGGAAGAAGATTTGAAATGAGTAGAAGAATGGAGAGTTGAGTCATCAGCATATGAATGGATAGCATTAGATGAACAGCTGAGATCATCAATGAAAAGTAAGAATAGAGAAGGAGATACGAAGAACCCTGAGGAACACCACTATTGACAGGAAAGGAAGAAGTCTCCCCATCAACAACAGCCAAAATGGAACGATTAGGAAGAAATTAGACATATAGTAAGCAAAGAGGAGGAGGAAACCCAAAGGAGGGGAGCTTGGAACAATTAGGAAGAAATTAGACATATAAGTAAGCAAAGAGGAGGAGGAAACCCAAAGGAGGGGAGCTTGGAAAGCAGTGACACATGCCATACACGGTCAAATGCCTTAGATATGCCAAGTGCTACCACACATTTCCCCATGGTCCTTAAGGGCAGAAGACCATAGATCTGTGAGATAGGAAAGTATATCACCAGTAGACCTTGAATGTTGAAAGTCATACTGGTAACCAGAAAGAAGGGAATGAGATTCCAGATGATCCATGAAGTGAGAGTTGAAAATGGTTTCAAAGATCTTAGACAGATACAAGTGAGAGCAATAGGGCAATAGTTGGAAGGATCAGAGTGGCTACCTTTCTTCAGAATAGGTTGGACTAATGCGCGCTTCCAACACTGAGGGAAAGTATTAGTATTGAGGCATAGAGAGTAGAGTTGAGCGAGGGACGGAGCCAACTCAGAAGCACACTCCCTTAAAACTCAGGGAGGAATGCCATCTGGGCTGCTTGCCTTCCTAATGTTCATAGATTTCAGAAGCCATGCACCTGATCAAATGAAATCACAAGTAAAGGCATGGGATCTCTGAGAGGAGCAGAAGTAGGAGGAGGATTGCCAGAGTCATCCAGGGTTAAAGTAGAGGAGAATAGAAGGCCAAAGATTACATTCTCTCTTCTCCTTTCTCTAAAATCATCATATTAGGTGATTTCAATGTTCACCACAGTCAATGGCTTTTTTCTAGTCCTCATGATACAAAATTTCTTCCACTTTGCTATCCAAAATGACCTTGAGCAGTTGGTGCAGCTCCCTACCCATAACCTTGATTGTCTTAGAGATGAACCCAACATTCTAGACCTTTTCTAACTCTAAACCTTCTCCATATACTGTTAAACTATTTCCTCCTCTGGGTTCCTCCGGTCACCTTATCTCTGTATCCCTTCTATCTCTTCAAGTCTTCTGCAGGAAAGACCCTATTCTATTGAAAGGAAATGTTTGTGGCATTTTGGTGTCACTATATGATTGGACTTGCAGTTGTACTTCTTTGATTTCCTGTGGAATGATTATTGCATCCATGGGAGAGGTCCCTCTGAGTGTGCAGAAAGCATTAACGAGATGATCCTCTCTGGAATGGAGGCGTCATTCCATTTTCTTTCCCTTCTAATAAACCTAACAAACATTGGTTTAACTCTGCTTGTTCTCACACTATCTGCCATAAGGATATTGCCTTCAAGGATTACCGTCATCTTCAAACTCCAGAAACTCATGCAATTTATACTAACATATTTCATCCCAGAATCATGCAAAATCTATCCTTTACAACACTAAAGACCCATTTCTCTGTAGAAAATGCAAAATCTTTCTGGATCATCTTCCTCCTGCTCTTTCTGGAATTTTGAAAAAATGTCAATTCTAACTTTGCTTCTTCTTCTTTACTTCCTTTAGTATCTCTCTGAGCTTAATATTAAGGTGTATGGTCCTGATAGTATTTCTCCTGTGGTTCTAAAAACTTGTACTTCTGAGCTTGCAACCTGCCTTGGTAAACTATTTCGTCTTTGTCTCTCTACTTCAACCTTCCCTTCTTGCAGGAAATATGTGCTCATTCAGCCTGTGGCAAAGAAGGGAGATTCCTCTCAACCCTCCAACTACTGTCCCATTTCTTTGACCTCTGTTCTCTAAAGTTTTTGAATCTATTCTTAACAGGAAGATTTAGAAACATTTCAATTCTTCTAATCTCATCTCTTATAGGCAGTATGCCTTTCATAAGAAATGCTCTACAGGTGATTTTCTTTCTTTTCTTTCTGACTCTTGGTTCTCCACTCTTTGGCATTTCAGTGAATCCTTTACTGTCTTACTGGACATATTGAAAGCCCTTGATATTGTCTGGCACAAAGCTTTGATTTCTAAACTTCCCTCTTTCAGTATCTATTCTTCTGTGATCTAATTTCCTTTCTGGTTATTCTATAGAAGCGGTTGTAGACAGTCACCATTCTTTATTTAAATCGATGAATAGTGGTGTTTCTCAGGGTTCTGTCCTACCACTAACACTTTTCCTATTTTTCATTAATGACCTTCTCTCCATTACCTCATCTCCTATCCATTCCTATGCTGATGACTCCAACTTCATTACTCCTTTCAGTTTGAAAGACATCCCTCCCAACCATAGCTAATAGACTTAAGAAGGGTGGTCTTGGAGCAACTAACCTCTGATCCATCTCAGATTTCAAATTGTGGCAGAGAAAACATGGTCATTTTCAAAGCCTCAAAAACTCAGTTCCTCCATCTCTAAAGAATCTAACATGCAACTATATCTTCTTCAAAAACACACAACTCAAATCTTCATCTGTTCTTAATATTCTCAGTGTATCTTTCTTGGAAGATTACATTACTTCTTTTTCAAAATGACCTTTTATGAGGTTAGTGTTCTAAGGCACCTTCAGAATTTCTTCAAGCCACCCCAGTTGCTTGCTCTCTATAGGAATGTTATTACCACTGTATGAAGTATGTTTCACAGATCTGGGATGGGTCTACTCATACAGCTCTCCTTGAGAAGGTACAGTCAGGGCTTTTTGTCTCAAACTCTCCTGCTCTTACTAACTCTTTCCAATCTCTTTCTGCCCATTGTATTATTATATCACTTTATCTTTACTATCGCTATTACAACAGATACTACTCTTCTAAACTCTCTCATTACATACTACCTCCATTGAGAAGAGCTCATGTGACATGCCTTTCTAAACAATCTCATCCTTTCTTTGTCCAACTCTCAGACCCCAGACTTAACAGCTATGCTCAGTCTTATATATACTCCACTGGTAAAGTCTGGAACACACTCCCTTTATCTGTTTTCCCAACTTCCTTTGACTTGTATACTTTCAAATGCTATGTATCTGGACATGTCAGTCTCCATCAACCAAGATACTTTTCCAAGCTCAGGTGGAATTTAATAGGTCTCTGGCCTTTCCCTACCAGAGGATATAAAAAAATATATTTATATAATTTTGAATAAATCTTTCTCAGTGCAACCATCACAGCCTTTTTATAGTATCCACAATTTTCTGAAACCATGTATGCATGGTAGTAGTATTAGAAGTACAGACCATCAAAGAAAATCCCAGCTGGCTCTTATAACTAATATATGTTTTAGGTAGGGATGGAGCGATACCAAAATTTTTACCGATACCGATACCGATACCTAAAAATTACCAGATACCGATACCGATACCGGTATCGGTATCGGAAAATATGCCGATACTACTACCGATACCAATACCGATACTTTACTCTTATACAAAAATTTTGCCGATACCGATACTGAAAAGGTCGATACCGGTATCGGAAAATATGCCGATACCTGCCGATACCGATACTTCACTCCATCCCTAGTTTTAGGCATCTGTGACACTTTTTATTGAGTTTATTCTTCATTTTAATACCTTTGCAATATTCTCTGCAAATATTGTGAAAATCTGTTAACAAATCTTTACTCTAAACAATCATATGCATTTTTTGTCAGGGATAGTGGTGATTGGTTATCATGGCTTCTGTCACTATATTCTGATGTTCTTTTGTTATGTATGTGGTTTCATTATGTTGTTGCAGTTCTCACAATAATTGAAATATATCCTTACTTGAAAACTGAACACCTAATGAAGAAACCCCTCTGTGAGGAGTAGGATACGAAGCTCCAGTTCCTAGGAAACGAAATTTCATACTTCCACTGTCTCCAAAACTGATAAAACTAGGGATGTAAGGATGTTGCAAAAGTTTCGATATATATCGATATAAATACTTTTTTACGATAGTATCGGAAAAATATCGATGATATTTTCAAACCCGATATATCGATATATCGATATTTTATCCTCTGTATCGAACCAACGATATTTTTTTTTTTTTTACTTCTAGAAATTTTTAGTAGTTTTCTGCTCCCTTATAAAAAAAAATTTAAGCAAAATTTGTGGTATTTTTCATGTGCGTATATATATATATATATATATATATATATATATATATATATATATATATATATATATATATATATATATATATATATATATATATATATATATATATATATATATATATATATATATATATATATATATATATATATATATATATATATATATATATATATATATATATATATATATATATATATATATATATATATATATATATATATATATATATATATATATATATATATATATATATATATATATATATATATATATATTTATTTGGTAGTTTTGGAAAGTAAGAAAAGTTAAACTTCAGTTCATATTGCTAAGTTTTGCAAGGGTTGTAAGAGGAGTCAAAGTAAACTTTGGCCTTGCTTTTGCCTTTGCTTTTGCTCGGTTTCTGAACGCGGCTATAATCTCGTCCTGTTTTATAGTCATTTAAATTACCACGTCGTTAATAAGCAATTTTTGCAACTGATATTATCGTTTTTCCTGTGAAACTTTTTATCTAGAAAATAAATAAAGATAAATATAAAAATATTTTTGATTATCAAAATAACCCTTTGTTATTTACGAATCAATTTTATATTTATTTTACTATTTTTGCGGCAATAATATGAATTCTCGATTGTCCAAAATTTATAGCATTGATCAAAATTACTATAATTTTAATTATATTTTACTAATGTATATAAAAAAGATTGGAAAAATGTCGTACACAGAGATTACCCGAAGTTTTTAACATTGGAATTAATTACTATAATTTTACTTATAGCTTCACTATGGTCTCTCGCTACATTTTACATTGTCCTTGAAACAGATATTTTAAAAATTTTTTTTAGAGTAGACCTTGCACTTTGTGTCATTTGTTTGTGTTTCCTTTTCGATTTGGTTTTTGCTTGTCATAGTTACGTAATGTTAGAGACGAGACGCAATTTTTTCAACTATATATATATATATATATATATATATATATATATATATATATATATATATATATATATATATATATATATATATATATATATATATATATATATATATATATATATATATATATATATATATATATATATATATATATATATATATATATATATATATATATATATATATATATATATATATATATATTTTGGTGTTTGGTAACAGAATATTGCACTAAATTAGGCCAGTTTTGTTTGTCATTTTTCTAAAATCTTTAAGACTTTCCAAGTGGTCATTTTTAATGAAAGACAAAAAGGTAAATTTTGTAGTATATGTCGGTAAGGAGGCATGTAGTTGTTTTCCAAAATATAAACTTGAAATGTAATTTATATTGATGAAGCACTTATTTTTGCTTGCAGGAAAATCAAATTCACAAAATTGAAATGAAGTTAAAATATTGAAAAGATTGGTCTTTGAATGAAAGGGTATTGGATAGAGAAGAATAATTGAAAAATATACTGATTCTAATGTAGGTGTGTGTTATGGTAGTTCTTGGGTTGAACTAGTCTTTTGGCTGGGGATTTTGACACATCCACAATAATAGCTTTTTATTCACTAGGTCAACATGTTATATCAGGAACAGGTACCTGACTATGAGATAATAAAAACTAAGAAATATGTAACACATGTACAAATGCAATAACTACATCACATTTTCCAACTCGAAAATGTGCCACAGCATTTCTTGACTATGTGTACATACAGTAGTATGCTTTTGGCCTGAAACAATTCATCAATTGCACCTTAAATGTACAAGTCATATAATATAAAAGTAAATAATTTAATCTTTCCTTATTGTATTAACATATTTTTTAAAGAGTTTTACTAACATTTTAAAAAAAAATGTAAACTATCTTTTATAAACCCCCATTTGTTTGTATATATTTTTATTTTTTCAAAACACTTGCATCAGTTTTCATGGTAAGCAACCTTCATTAGTTTTTCTTGCACTTAAATGCTGTTAACCTGACCTAATTGGTTGCTGCTTGGTATTTATCATTACAGTTTCTTGTGGAGTAGGAAATTGTTGTAGTAGAAACATCAGCCCTTTTTTTTTTGTGTGTGTGTTCATCTGGTGGTGGTGGTGTTTCTTAATCAATGAGACAACATTAGTGAAATCACCAAAAAGGGAAGTTACTGAGAAAGTCCTCTTTTTTTTCTTTTTGTGGATTTTCAGGCTGGTGGTGCCTACCCATCATTACAATATATATATTACAAACTGAAATGAGCTATAGTATTTTTAGCAAGGAACTCCTTGCCTTGAAAAACAATTGGTAAAAAATATTAAGAAATTTCAGCAAATTGTAGAGGGATGAAAGATAGATGTGTTTTAGTGACAACCTTTCAGTCACACAATCACTTTAAAAAAAAAAAAAAAAACTGACACTAATCACTTGCTAGCAAGAGAGCAGCATTACCTAACTTTCCTGTCTAAATACAAACTGACAATACACCATATTAAATATGAAGAAAATATTCTAACTGATTATCTGAATAGGAATCCTGCTCAACAGCCCACTGAAGGTTAACTGAAATTACCAACTCCTTTAATGTCTGCAGGAAATGCAGATGCAGGATTGGCAACAAGCCCTTCACTCCATCTTAGAAGAGAAGACACTGTTACAAAAGTCCTTCCTGAAGCACTCTGTGATGAAGCATTGGTAACACTAAGCTTTCTCCCCAGCAGGAATCTTTAATAGAAGGTGACTTATTCACTGTCATCTATTTTCCATATTTTGGCCAA
The DNA here is from genome assembly GCA_009176605.1 of Armadillidium nasatum. Classification (NCBI taxonomy): domain Eukaryota; kingdom Metazoa; phylum Arthropoda; class Malacostraca; order Isopoda; family Armadillidiidae; genus Armadillidium; species Armadillidium nasatum. Next base: position 7,136 of record SEYY01008667.1, on the reverse strand, counting down.
TGAAGTATTTAAACTATTTCTGTGTAAAATTGATTATGAAGAACTGCAAGCAGCTAAAGAAACTGATATCCAACTTCAAAAATACTTAAATAAAAGAAAATACAAATCTCAAGTTGACTAAGTGAAACTACAATTATAAAACGGACCTGCTGTCTTTGTTTGTTGATGAATCTATTCCACTCTCACCTTGTGTCTTTGTTCCTGAATCTTTCATTACATCTGTTATCTCTTATTCACATTCCCTTGGACATTTTGGAGTCAAGAAAACTCTGGCATCTCTTAGAAAGCGCTTTGTATGGAAGGATATGCACAAAGCAGTTTGTTCTAAATTGTGATTCATGTCAGAGGTCTAAATCTTTACATAAAAGACCACCATATGAATCATATAAGCCAGTTTCTGCTAAATTTCAGGGGGTCTATATTGACATTCTTAAAATGCCATCATGAAAAAAATATAAATATCTTTTAACCTAATTTTAATTGATAGATTTGTGCAATCTCTGCTTTCCCCTTAAAAACATTGAAACCTCTACACATAGCTAGAGTTGTAGGAACTTATGTTTCTGATTGTGGAGGACAGTTTACCTCTGATCTATTCAAAAGTGTTTGTGAGGAGCTAAGATCACGTCATAACTTGACTTCTGCCTGTACTCCCTTCAGAGTAATGTCCTCATTGAAAACTCTCATAGAATCCTATTGAGTTCTCTTTGAGCCATGCTGTCAGATGAGTCAAAATCCCTCCCTCCCTGGAGCCTTAATAGAGCAAGTGGAGTCCTCATTCCCACTTTCAGTAAAAGCATACACTTTAGAGTTGAAGTTATTCTTGGGACTCCCTCTATCTCTTAAAATTTTCTGCCAAAAATTCAAAAATATATCTATATACCAAAGAACTTACAAGATGCCAAATTTGTACTTGTAAAAAAACTAACAAAATGTCAGAGACAAACTAGAAGCTGTATACCATGGTCCCTATCTTAGAGTAAGATTATCTGGTAATAGTGTGTTCATAAAAAACAATATTCCCAGATATGTATATATAATTAAATTTAAAAGTCAAAATCTAATAAATATTAAACCATATATTAGCTTAAGTAATGAAGGTGTTGAACTACAGGAGTAATTAAAAAAAAAAATTAAGGTGTTATATGTACAATTTTTTTTATTTTTATTTTTATATGCATGTTTAATATTTTGTTACAACATACATTTAATTCTGGTAAAACGATTTTATTAGAATAAGTTTCCCCTACTGCTTTAAATTTCACTATTTCTTCTATTATGCTATATAAAGGAATTCATTTCATAGACTAGGTGTTCAGATGTGTCTCCAAGTGACCTTGGAAATTCACTCTCAAGGTGTCACCAAATTAGAAAGAAAAGGGTATCAATATTCCTACCAATCCAAATATTTGTAATTATTTGTATTTTTTTATTTTATTTCACCTCTGGTGGGCAAAGCCCAGAGGCCTACTAAAATTCCATCAGAGTTAGGGGAAAATCAGGAACATAGTCAAATCAAAGACAGACTTGACCTGATACACAGCGTTTGAAGGTGTATAAGTCATAGGAAGTTGGAAAAATAGATGAAGGAAGTGGGTACCAAACATTACCAGAAGAGTACATGTAAGATTGAGCATAGCGGATAAGTTTGGGGTCAGAGAGTTGACAGAGAAAGGATGAGACTGTGTAGAAAGACGAGTCACACAAGCCCTTCTCAATGGAGGAGGCATGCAATGAGAGAGTTCCGAAAAGCAGTGTCCATTGTAATAGCGATAGTATAGAGAGAATGATTCAACAATTTGATGGGCAGAAAGAGATTGGAGAGAATTAGTGACAGCAGGAGAGTTAAGCAAAAATCCCTAGACTCCACCTTTTCCAGGAGAGCTGTATGAGCAGAACCACCCCAGATGTGTGATGCATACTCCATACAGGGGCAAATAACACCCTATACAGAGAAAGCAACTGGGGTGAATTGAGGAAATACTGTAGGCACCTCAGAACACCAAACCTCTTAGAAGCTTGTTTAGAGAGAGAAATAATATGATCTTATCAAAAAAGAGCAATAGAAAAAGAAACACCCAGAATATTAAGGAGAGATGAAGGTTTGAGTTGTGTTTTCGAAGATATCATAATTGTGTGGAAGATTGTGTGGAATAGAGATGGAGGAATTGAAAATGACCAACTTTTCTCTGCTCCAATTTGAAATGCGAGATAGATCAGAGGTTAGTTGCTCCAAGGCCACCTTCCTTGTTCCTAATAACTGTTGTTGTGAGGGGCCCTTTCAAAATGGAAAGAGTAATGAAGGGTGGAGTCATCAGAATAGGAGTGGATAGGAGATGAAGTAATAGAGAGAAGGTCATTAATGAAAAGCAGAAAAAAGTGCTGGGGATAAAATAGATTCTTGAGGAACACCTTTATTAATAGATTTATAGGATGAATGGTGGCCGTCTACAACAGCTGCTATAGAACGACCAGAAAGGAAATCAGAGAGAAGGACAGATTCCGAAAAAGAGAAGTTTGGAAATCAAAGCTTTGTGCCAGACTCTATCGAAAGCTTTCAATATGTCCAGCCCAACAGCAAAAGACTCACCAAAATGCTGAAGAGCAGATGACCCAGAGTCAGACAGAAGGGAAAGAAGATCACCAGTAGAGCATTTCTTACGAAAGCTATACTGGCGATCAGAGATAAGATTAGAAGAATTGAGATGCTTCCAAATCTTCATATTAAGGATAGATTCAAAAACTTTAGAAAGAACAGAGGTTAAAGAAATTGGATGATAGCTAGAGGGTTGAGATGGGTCCCCCTTCTTCAGCACACTCAAGTAGAAAGACATAGATAAAAAAGTTTACCAAGGCAGGGTGCAAGCGCAGAAGCACAAGTTTTGAGAACCACAGGAGGGATACCATCAAGACCGTACACCTTCTTAGTGTTAAGCTCAGAGAGAGCAAAGATGACCTCTAGAAGAAATTACAATTTTAGGCATAAATGAGTTAGAGGTGGTTGAAGGAGTAGGAATAGCTCCGGAATCATCTAATGTTGAATTAAAGGCAAAAGTTTGAGCAGAGAGTTCAGCTTTAGGGGAAGATAAAAACGGTAGTTGAACTGTCAGAAGTTACTAGAGGAAGGAAAGGGGAAGAAGCAAAGTTAGAGTTGAAATTTTTTGCAAAATGCCAGAAATAGTGAGAGGAAGAGGAGCCAGAAAGATTATTTCATATGCGATAGAGAAAAGAGTTTTTGGTATCTCGAAGAATAGATTTTGCATGATTCCGGGATGAAATATAAGTTGCGTGAGTTTCTGGAGTTTGAGAATGATGGTAATGCCTGAAGGCAGCATCCCTGAGGTGGATAGCAAGTGAACAGGCAGAGTTAAACCAAGGTTTGTTAGGTTTAGTAGGAGGAAAAGAATATGGAATGTACGCCTCCATGCCAGAGAGAATCACCTCAGTTATGTGCTCTGCACACTCCTAGGGACCCCTCGCACGGAAACAGTAATCCTTCTATGGAAAGTCAGAAAAGTACAACTGCAAGTCAGACCAGTTACTGACACTGAAATGCCAGAAATGTGTCCTTGCCAAAGGTGAGGGTCGTTCCTGCGGAACACTTGAAGAGACAATACAAGATACAGAAATAAGAAGGTGATTGGATGAACCCAGAGAAGAAAAGAGTTTAACAGTATAAGGAGAAGGATAAGAAGTTAGGAAAAGATCTAGTATGTTGGGCTCATCACTAAGACAGTCAGGGACAGTAGGGAGTTGCACCAACTTCTCAAGGTTATTTTGGATAGAAAATTGTTAGGCAAGTTCACCAGCTGGATCATGAGAACTAGATGAAAGTCATTTGAGTTGGTGAACATTGATATCACCTAAAATGATGATTTTGGAGAAAGGAGGGGAAGAAAGAATGTTTTCTATTTTGGAGTCAAGACAGTCGAAGAATTTTGGATAGTCTGTAGAGTTAGGAAATAAGTAGACAGAAAAAGGAATTTAGTTGTAGAGTTGCAAGAAAGTTTAAACCATAAAGTAGAGAATTCAGAAGACTCCAAATTAGAGACACGAGAACAGACCACATCATTGCGCACATATGCGCAACATCTGCCTTTGGCTGAAAATTGAGGATAGAGACAGTAGGAGGAAATAGAGTAGGGTTTGCTGTCAGAGCACTCAAAGACACCTGAGTTTCAGTTAAGAACAAAAGATGAGGCCTAGAAGGAGAGGTGGTGTTCGACAAAGTAGAGATTAGAAAAAGGACTGCAAATGTTGCAGAAATTAATGAAAAAATGACCATGCAACAAAGTCTTGTAAGCGCCAACCGCATCACTGGAAGCCACCAATTCCCAAGTGGTGATGGGGAAGGATTGGATGAGGGGTTATATTTGGAATCTGCCCCTCTTGGATACTCCGAGGCAGATTTTTGTTTTGCCATTTTTGATTTATTTAATAGGTAATGTAAGTGTAAGTGCTTGTAAATTTGTAGGACACATGTGAAGAAGGAGGATAGTTGTGGGAGCATAGGCACTCCAATGGTACACTAGAGACCCTCTGAGAAGATGAAATTCAAAAAGGAACAAACAAAGGGCTACGGAGTGAAACAGGATGGTCTAGCCCACCCTATCACCCCATGTGTTAAGCCCAGTGGGGGGTACTTTCATCGCTTCAGACTGTGCTACATCCTCCCCACTAGGATAGGAAGTAGGAAAATCAAATTCACAATATTTTAGAGTGATATATTTTTTATGGGATAGTGCTTGCCTATAATAATATATAATTCAGATTGTAAAACTGCATAGGCAACATGTGTTATAAACATCGCCTTAAAATTTGTGTAATTAAATAAATATATATGCTTTTAAATAAAAAATTCTGAAATTAGTGGTATTTACAACCCTAGTAAAAAAAAAAAAAAAAAAAAATTCAATCAATATAAAACAAAAAGATTATCAAGATAAGAACTAGGGGTGCACCGATAAGCCAAGTGGCCGATTACTGATTATCGATTAATCGGCCGATTATCGATTAATCAATTACACTTAATAATTTAAATTAATACTGAGAAAAAGCAGTTATCAACATTATTATTTATTACTAATAACTATGCATGTTTTCATTATTAATGTAAATCATTTTTATTGCTTACTTTTCAGATATATATATAAAAAAATAAAAATTTAAAATTTTAAAAAGAACTCTAGATTCTAGAATCTCGATTATAGAGATATAAATAATTAAATAGTAATTACACTTTATAACAAAAGCAGTATGTCAACCAGTTATTGTTGGAAGTATTTTGATGTTCATCCTAAGGATAAACAGTAAATGTATTTTTAAATTATGTAAAGCCACCATATCAAGAGGTGGCAAATCTGAAAAGAGTTCTACAATGACAAATATGTTGAACCACATTAAGAAATTCAATCAGATGAAACAAAAGCTGAAACGGATAAGCTGAAAATTCAATATGATTGGTCACAGCCAAATACTTCAGAAGCATGGTGCAGCAACTATGAGCCTCCAGTTCAACCAACTATACAATCAGTTTTAGTAAAGAGTAAAATTTGGAATATTAACGATCACAAGTCCCAAGAGATGCATTATTTGATAGGAGGCATGATAGCTGTTGATATTCAGCCATATTCTTTAACATCTGACATTGGATTCCAAATTCTTATTGCAAAACTCTGTCCTAATTACAGAATTCCATCAAGAAAATATTTCACAGACAAAATAATCCTGGATATATTTATGAAAGTAAAAGCAAAAATTCATATATCGCTAGATGAAATTAGCGGTCTTTCTTTGACCACAGACTTTTAGACAGCTTCAACAAATAATACTCCATTTCTGAGTGTGACATGCCATTGGCTTTCAAATGAGTTTGAACAATGTAGAGCTGTGCTTAGAGTTATTCCGTTCCCTGGTTCACATACAGCTGAATTAATAAGTGAACAACTACACATTGTTCTGAATGAGTATAAGATCTCCAACAAAATTTTTCTTGTACTACGAGTTTCCGCCGCAAATATGGTTGGTGGTATGAGGAAGTGTGGTGTACAGTCACTATCATGTTTCATACGCACATTGCAACTTTCAGTAAATGATTCAATATTTTCGCAAAAGGGCTGTGAGCAATATAATTGCAAATAGCAGAAAAATTCTTCATTAGTGATTAGCAAATTAACTGAAATCCAGGAGCAGCTTAAAAGGACAAACATAAACTGATTCAAGATGTGTCTACTCGCTGGAATTCAACATATAATATGTTGAAAATAAATTTAGAACAGCTAAAAGCTCTTATAATGTATGCTGTTGACAATGACATTCCAACTTTATCAAGTTACCAATGAACAATTGTTGAAATAAGTTGTCCAGTTATTAAGTCCATTTGAAGACATCAGCAAAGAATCAAGTAACAGAACATCAACTATATCAATGATAATTAGCTCTCAGATTATTTCTATTAAAAGCTACCAAACATACTGGTGAATTTAGTGGAATTATTTCAACTGTTGAATGAATTCAGTGCATCAACTGAAAAAAGATTTGCATCATACATAAATGAAAACTTTCTGTGCTTGGCTACTTTTTTCGATCCCAGATTTAAATTGAAATTTCAAAAGGATGACATTAAAGAAGACACTATTAAGAAATGGGTTATAGATATTGTAGAACATCAATCTGAGATAAATTCTATTGATAGTCAAACAGGAGACAGCTCTTCTAATGATGATCAAGATAATGAAACTTATGAAAGTGTACCTAAAAATGTTTCCCTTTCAAAACTGTTAGATGATTTTGAGTCAAATAAGCCTATGAAAATAAATTCAGACTTAGACGTTGCAAGTACAACAGATGTGCAACCCAAACTCAAGAGGAGTAAATCTGTTACTCATAGATGCGCAAAGGAACTGGATCAATATTTAACTCTACCAACACTTCAAAGAAGCGAAGACCCATTACTTTGGTGGAAAAAGACACGGGAGACTTTACCAATATTGAGCAATTTGGCTTCAAAATATCTAAGCGCACCACCATCATCTGTTGAGAGTGAAAGACTTTTTAGTACTATGAACCTACAAGGAAAAGGCTGTGTCCTGAAAATGGGGAAACTCTTATGTTTCTGTATTATAACTTAAGAGTAT
>SEYY01008666.1:5000-22500 GCA_009176605.1 Armadillidium nasatum | reverse complement strand
TAGGACCAACGCTAGCAGCCAAAGCAATTATTTAAGCAACAGTAACAATTATAAAGATCTTGATAATAACAATATGAACTATAATAAAAATATGTTAAAAAAAAATATAATATAATAATAATAATAATAATAATAATAATAATAATAAATAATAATAATAATAATAACAATAATAATATAATAATAATATAATAATAAAAATAATAACCATTCTAATAATAATAATAATAATAATAATAAATAAATATTTTTTTTAAATTATTTTAAAATCAAATATATATTTTAAATCTACATACGTATTGCAGAAAAATTGATTCTAATAATAATTAATAATAATAATAATAATAATAATAATAATAATAAAACTCAATTACTTACTTCAATTTAAAATAAGACCCACTCAACGGCAATTAATTAATGCTACGAGAATGATCTTGGAGCAACTGACATCTGACCTGACCTTGGAGCGACTGTTTTCTGATCTTTTTCGTATCTCTGTTTGGGGCAAAGAACATTGTTGCTTTGAATACCTCAAAAGGTCAATTCTTTCGTCTATCTGAACTTGTTATAACCTTCCATACAAGTACAGCATCTTCAAAAACACAGTACTTAAACCTTTTTCCCTAATATATTTAGTGTTTCTTTTCTGTGATCTATCTTGGAAAGATCGCATTACCTCTATCACTATCATATTAACATTTAACTATACAAGCAATATTAAAATACTGGACAATCTGAGGCATCTTCAGGAACCTCTCGCTACCCAGTTGTTTGAATGAATTGGAGCTTTTGTTCGTCTTTGCATAGAGTATCCATCGCATATCTGAGATGGTTCAAAGCATACTGCTCTCCATAATAAAGTAGAGTCTTGGGCTTTTAGCATTGTCAACTCTCCTGCTCTTCCTATTTCTCTCCAATCCTCATATCTGACCTTAGAATTTTTGCATCCCTCTTCTTATACTCTCACTGTTACAAATAACACTACTACTATAAACACTCTAGTCGTATACATCCTCCATTGATGTTACAACGAGCCTTACAACACTGCCTCATCCATACTCTGTCTAACACTCTGATCCTAGACTTAATAAAGCACTGTTCATTTTTACATATACTCCACTGGTAATGTCTGGTACACTCTTCTATTTTTCACTTTTTCTTTTGCCTTGCACACATTTAAACGTAGTGTGTCATTGATGGTCATGTCAGTCATTAATTTGGTTAAAGAACTGATTTTTCCCTAACTCAAATGACAACTATGTATATTTTTGATCTTTTACCATTGCAGGTTGTTAAAAATAATAATAATAATAATAATAATAATAATAAAGTAATAATAATAATATATAATAATCTACAATAATAATATATAATATCTACAATAATAATAATAATAATAATAATAATAATAATAATAATAATAATAATAATAATAATAATAATAATAATAATAATAATATAATAATAAATAATAATAATATAATAATAATAATAATAATAATAATAATAATAATAATTTTCTAATTAAGCAAATAGTTATTTTATGCATATTTTATTACTAAAAAGAGAATAAATAGGCCTCGTAATCCATAAATCTAAAATGCTTTATTAATATCATTAATTTTTTTTCTCTTTATCATCATTATTACCATCATTTGGTCTTATTTTAACGAGCCCATATGAAAATAATAATAATAAAAAAAAAATTTCAGAAAATAATGTTAAGAAACTGAAAACAAAATTTAAAAAAAAAAAATAATAAGGAAAAACTAAGCCTGCATCTAGGCGCTTTAGTGTTCTTCCATTTGCAAACGCAAATTACCTCACCATTTTTTAAAAGACACATATTAAATAGCCTCAAATGAGAAAACATTTAGAAAAGGACCCTGCAATTTTTTTGGTCTGGGAAGGGGAAGAGGGATGGAGTGAGGGAAAAGTTAGAATGCGATTTTTTTTTTTTTTTTTTTTTTTTTTTTGGATAAATTTTAGTTTCATTTTTACAATATTTTTATCATAAATATATATATATTATATATATATATATATATATATATATATATATATATATATATATATATTATATATATATATATTATATATATATATTATATATATATTATATATATATATATATATATAAAATTCCTCCGGTGGGCAAAGGAAAAATCCTATCTTGACCGAAGAGCCAACATGTCCCAGATACACGGCGTTTGAAAGTATGCAAGTCAAAGGAAGTTGGGAAAACAGATAAAGGGAGTGTGTTCCAAACTTTACCAGTAGAGTATATGTAAGATTGAGCATAGCGGTTAAGTCTGGAGTCTGAGAGGTTGGACAGAGAAATGATGAGACTGTGTAGAAAAGCCTGTCTCACTAGCTCTTCTCAATGGAGGAGGTATGCAACGAGAGAGTTCAGAAGAGTAGTGTCCGCTGTAATAGCGATAGTATAGAGAGAGTGAAGCAACAATTCGACGAGCAGAAAGAGATTGGAGAGAGAGTTAGTAAGAGCTGGAGAATTGATGAGACGAAAAGCCCTAGACTAAACAATAAACAAATATCATATTCCATATTTCAAATTTGAATAGATGTGCGGCATTGCAAAATAATTCAAAACTGAAAGGGGATTTTTTTTTTTTTTTTTTTTTTTTTTTTTTTTTTTTTTTTTTTTTTTTTTTTTTTTTTTTTTACAGAACGCCACCACTCACGGGCTGAGCCCTTTTCAAGGAGGGGGCACAAGGAGGGATTGCTTGACAAATGATAATTTTTGTTATTGTTTACCATATGCTAGTCTTCTTGATTGGTTGTTTAATCTTAAACCTTTAGAACGTTGTACTTTGAAAAGAAATGAAAATAGAATTACAATTTTGGGTTTATAGGTCATACATTAATGTGTAGAATATACTAAGGAAAAATAAATAAGAAAAAGAATATGGTGGAGAAATCCATATTTTTTATCCATCTGGAATCATCTTATCTGGAATTAGATCTAAATGTATGAGCAGAGAGTTTGGTTTAGCACAAGCAAAAATAGCCAAGAAATAATAGGAAAAAAACGAGATAAAGGAATGGAAAGAATAGGTAAAAAGGCAAATAATTTGGAAGAAAATAGCTGTAAGAACGGAAATGAGATTAATATTGTTATTGCAATTCTAGAATTGCAGAGAAGAAATTTTGGCTCAACTGGAAATTGAATTAACAGTGACTCTGAGATGAAATTTAAGTATTATTCTTTTTCGGAGTTTAAATACGAAGTAAGTGTATTTAGGCAATATCTCTAATAACTAAAATATAATTTGCTGAATCAAAATCAAAGGATTAGAAAACTGAAATGAAAATGGAATCGAACCTACATAAGTAACAAACAAATCGAGTACTCTCTGCTCATTTAAGATATCTTCTCCAACAGAAGAAGTTATAATTCCAAGTGAAATTATTGATAAGTAATCATAGGTTCAATCAGTTTCAAGCCATTTAAAGCCACGTATAATTTCCAAAAGATTTTGGCAATATCTCAAACCATTTTGATACATACAGAAGAATATCATAAGCTTACTACGGAAATTATTTGTTCAATGGAATGAATAACTCACAAGAGGAAAACAGTCAGCAAGATAAGACCTATAAGAGATAATATATATTATATATATATATATATATATATATATATATATATATATATATATATATATATATATATATATATATATATATATATATATATATATTATATATATATATATATATACATATATATATATATATATATATATATATATATATATATATATATATATATATATATATATATATATATATATATATATAATATATATATATATATATATAATATATATATATAATATATATATATATATATATATATATATATATATATATATATATATATATATATATATATATATATATATATATATATATATATATATATATATATATATATATATATATATATATATATATATATATATATATATATATATATATATATATATATATATATATATATATATATATATATATATTACAACTCGGTAACGAACGCTAGAGTTTCGTCAATCTTTTGTTGTGGTTTTGGATATAGTGAAAACTTTCGACTCTCGAACAAAGCTTTGATTTCTGAATTTCGCTCTTTTGTATATATTCTCCTTTCTGTAACCTTCTCTCTGATTTCCTTTCCACAACTGTTGTGGACTTCCACCGTTCATCTTTTCAATATATAAATAGTGTTTTTTTAAGGGTTCTGTCCCATTCACAACTCTTTTCTGCTTTTCTTTAATGATCTAAATATCACTCCTCTTCCTATTCACTCTTATGCTATCAAATCGAACTACTACTTTCATTTTGTTGTCAAAAGCAAAGAGTTAATGCGAGGAGGATGGCCTTTAAGCAACTGACCTCTGGTCTTACTCGTAGCTTTAGGTATGATACAGAAAATATGATTTATGATTGTTTTTAGTGCTTCAAAAGTTCAGTTCCTTCAACTATCTACTCGACATAATCTTCCACATAACTACAATATTTTCGGAAGCCCACAACTTAATTCTTTGTCTCTTCTTAATATTCTTAGCGTTTTCTTTTCTCGAGATGTTTCTTAAAAGAAACATTCTGTTCCTCTCACTAAAGTAAAATTCTAAGAACTTGAATTTTCTGAGACACACTCAGAACTTCTAAGTACTATAGTTTCTTTTTCTTCTTAGGTGTACCGTTTAGCTGTGTGAAGTATGGATTGGATATCTGGATTGGTTCCTACATATGAGGTGAAGTCTAGTGCCTTTCGTCTTATCGATTCCTTTGTACTCACTAACTCTCTACATTCTTTTTCTAGCCCTCTAGCTTGTTGCATTACTTTTTTATTTAAAGTCATCATTACAGTGAACACTGCTCTTTTGAACTCTAAGGAGAGTTTGTGCGACTTATCTTTCTTCATAGTCTCATCCATTTTCTTTTCAGACTTTACCGTTATGCTCAATATTACATGGGGCTCCATTGGTAATGTCTGGAACCTTCTTACTTCTTCATTTTCCGTATTTCATTTCACTTCATTTCACTCCATATTAATATCAGACATTACTAAGAATAATAACCTTTAATTTATTTCAACTATGGTGGACACTATGTAGACCTCATAGGAGGGGATATATATATATATATATATATATATATATATATATATATATATATATATATATATATATATATATATATATATATATATATATATATATATATATATATTATATATATATATATATATATATATATATATATATATATATATATATATATATATATATATATATATATATATATATATATATATATATATATATATATATATATATATATATATATATATATATATATATATATATATATATATATATATAAACTATTAAAGCGGTTACGTAGGGATACGCTCTTTCCCGTAAGGTAGAAATACCACCACCTTTTTCTACCCATAACAGAAAAAGAATCCCCTTTGTTTTAGAGTGATTACACCTCCTTTTCTGTTCTGCTTGTATAAGACGAATCTTTTCATTTATGTTGCTTTCCTGTTAAATTAATGTATTCTCAATTGTTCTTAGTGTTTTAATGATATTTTGACATATTGGTAAAGCTGTTTAGTCTCTTCTACTTGTTTAACCCGACTCCTAAGTTGTTTTTTTTTTTTGGGGGGGAGGGGGAGCAGGATTGAAATTGCATCAACCTCCATTTATTTTATAACACATAGGTAGGAGTGATATATCATATCTCATAGGTGGTTTTTTAATTGATTATATTATTCATTTTATCTGGTGCAAAATTACATATATGGAATCATATTTTGAATGTCAGTTTTCCTGATTATTTTTTGCCATTCTTTTCCAACATTAATATTTCCCTCTATAACCTTTTCTCAATTGGGTAGGATTGAGGGAATAAATATATCTAATAATATTAGTAAATCGTATCGCTCTATTCCTTACCCTTCCCACTATATATATATATATATATATATATATTATATATATATATATATATATATATATATATATATATATATATATATATATATATATATATATATATATATATATATATATATATATATATATCAGCTTTAATTCTAAACAAAATTTAAGGCATTTGTTACCATCCGGAAATATCATTTTCACATCTTTGTTTCGAAAACAAATTTTTTATAATATAAAAAAAATAATTTCCAGTCTCTCCTCAGACACGTTTCTTCCTAAATGTAAAATATTTATATTTTTTCCTTTTTGTGATTTAATTTCTTTCAGTAATAATAAAAAATTTTTTTTTTTTATTTATATAATAATATATATATATATATATATATATATATATATATATATATATATATATATATATATATATATATATATATATATATATATATATATATATATATATATATAGAGTCAGAAGGTTGGATGTTCGTGTCACTCCAGGGTCACCAATATAACGCCTCTGTACTCTTGTAGATGGTAAGGTAAACAGATGAAGATTGTTACAATTTTATTGGCGTTAAAAGGCAAATGTTAAGTAAGAATTACAATGGAGAGTCAAGTTTCGCGGCTTATCGTGACGGAAGCCAGAGCGATAGGAAGGAGAGGAGAGAATGTACTCTGTGCTCGTTCCTCTTGCCTAGCTACCAGACAAGCAATATTTTAATTAAGTAAATGTATGATATATTCATTATTATTCGATCATGTAGGAATTTGGTTCGCCAGGTCGTCACATATACACTTAACTATTCTCTTCAAATAATTTACAATAAAGATAGTTTTCCATTTTCATATGTGTATTTTAAGGTGTTTGTACATGGCTTCGCAATACCCTGACTATTCAAAGCACATGGGGCAAGTGCCCATTAAATCAAGTCGTTTTCATACTTGGATGTGACAGGTTGTGCCACTCTTAAATCTAGATTGTTCACGTGAATGATTTACAGTGAAGTTTCTCTCAAATTCTGTCATTATTTTTGCCATTGGTTTGTACAACACATGAGATAAAGTAATTGGTATGTGATTCTTTTTTGACTTCTTTATCTCCATTTTTATGCAGAATAGACGTTGTCACTTGTTCATTTGTTGATGATTTTTTTTGTTCTTGAAAGCAAGTTGTCCTGTTAATTTAGTAGCAATCTCTCTCTCTCTCTCTCTCTCTCTCTCTCTCTCTCTCTCTCTCTCTCTCTCTCTCTCTCTCTCTTCTCTCTCTCTCTCTCTCTCTCTCTCTCTCTCTCTCTCTCTCTCTCTCTCTCTCTCTCTCTCTCTATCTATATATATAATATATATATATATATATATATATATATATATATATATATATATATATATATATATATATATATATATATATATATATATATATATATATATATATATATTATATATATATATATATATATATATATATATATTATATTATATATATTATATTATATTATATTATAATGGTGTGCCTTCTAACCTATTATCTCATACTTCTTAAAACCTAACTCGAAGAAACATGTAATGTATAAACCCTTTAATTGCATTTATATGAGCAACTACAAAGTCAAAATTTTCTTCCTAAAATATCCAAATTTCGTAAATTAAAAAATGCTCTTAAAAAAAATTTTTAAAATTTGATTCAAGGAAAACTCTTTGAAAGTTGAAATTAAATCATCTAGGATGAAAAGGGGGAAAAAATTTTTTTTTTTAAATAAGATTTAAAAAAAAAAAAAAAAAAAAAATCTTTTAAAAACAGGAGTTGCATTCGATGTTAATTAGCAGTTGGGAAAAATTTTTTAAGTAAAAATACTGATATTTCAATGTTACTTTACGTGATAATTATTTTTCGAAATCTGTTAAAAGTATATATATATATATATATATATATATATATATATATATATATATATATATATATATATATATATATATATATATATATATATATATATATATATATATATATATATATATATATATATATATATAGGGCCCGGTAACACCGGTAATTATTTAAAACTACAAAATATCTTAACTGAAAATTACATATTCTATTTTCATATATTCAACAAAAAAAATTTTTTGTTTTTAAAGAAATACAAATATTTCATGTAAATTCAAAATTGCCTGCCGATAAACTTATATTGTCACATTTTTTTCCAATTTAAGGGACTGTTATTCGTTGCTCTGTTACGTTTATTAGTGTGCATATGTGACAAATACAGTCAAAGTCCCTTCATTGCGTATATTTTATATCTGTGATGCTTGCTAGGTGCCTTTGTGAAAACACTGATGAAATTTTGTATTTTTTCGTGTTAGATAAAAGGTTTAACGGGCTACCCCCTACTAGAAAGGGTCTCGGCCCGTGAGCAGCGGTAAAAAAATGCATTATTTTTTTATCAATACCTTCGTAATGTGACTTTTTTTTAAAATGTAAATCTATTACATAACATAAACAAATTACATAATGTTGTATTTCTCTGTTAATTCAATAAAGTTCAATGTGTTACTATATATATATATATATATATAGATATATATATATATATATATATATATATATATATATATATATATATATATATATATATATATATATATATATATATATATATATATATATATATATATATATATATATATATATATATATATATAATATATATATATATATATATATATATATATATATATATATATATATATATATATATATATATATATATATATATATATATATATATATATATATATATATATATATATATATATATATATATATATATATATTATATATATAATAATTTATAAATTTTAAAAATATTAACCTTTTACAATTTTTAAAGGTATATTTTTCTTGTTTTTAATTTAATCTATGTTGTTTGGTTTTAATTTTCGAAAAATAAAATTTTCTTTTTACTGAAAAAATATTTTCTAAATTCTTAAATGATTTCTTTTTTTTATTTTAGTTGTTAGCTCTTGAATAACTGAATGTTAGCGCTCACAAACACGCACGCACAAACATATGCACAAACACGCACATAGAAACACAGTCTTTTCAATTTTTTGTTTGGTAAAGTATTAAATTTAATATTAAATTTAATATCTTTAAATTTAATATTAAATATCTTTAAAATTTAATATCTTTAAATTTAATATTAAATTTAATATCTTTAGCATCGTTGCTTACGTTTATTGTGTCTAACGACTTTGTGTGTGTGAGAAGTTCTAGAAAACGTATCTAAACTTGCTGATGAGAGAACAAATTCCATTCAAAACAAAAGATTCGCTACAACATGTTATTTTATATGGATTCAGCATGAATTAAATTTTTTTTTTTTTTTTTTTTTTTTTTTTTTGCGCGCAGGACACGTTAATCTATACAAAAATTTAAT
Source organism: Armadillidium nasatum (assembly GCA_009176605.1). Taxonomy (NCBI): domain Eukaryota; kingdom Metazoa; phylum Arthropoda; class Malacostraca; order Isopoda; family Armadillidiidae; genus Armadillidium; species Armadillidium nasatum. Next base: position 13,091 of record SEYY01008666.1, on the reverse strand, counting down.
TAATACTAATAAGACCTTTCTTTTGTACCATTTTTTCAGCGTATATGTTATTTTGAACCCTTAAGTTCATAGTTGGCAGTATGTAAATTTAATTCAAGCCTAGACAATAGGTACGGCTGCATTAATATCTAAACTATTAAGATTTGTTAAATTATGACAAGGAAATTTTATTTTTTATTTATATATATATATATATATATATATATATATATATATATATATATATATTATATATATATATATATTATATATATATATATATATATATATATATATATATATATATATATATATATATATATATATATATATATATATATATATATATATATATATATATATATATATATATATATATATATATGATCCTTTTCTGTGGATAATAAAAGTAAACAAAACTGTAAAGCAAGTTATGTGAAAGTTATATATTTTAATTCTCAAAAACGTATTTTGAAGTTAGAATGCACCCACAAAAGCCAAGTCTGTCGTCCACAAAAGCCAAGTCTGTCCCCCACAAAAGCCGAGACTGTCTCCCACAAAAGCCAAGTCTGTCCTACCTTTACAATTAAATTATTTTCCTACTCAAAACAAACGAAAACTTTGTTTCAAAATTATAAAACAAGAGTTTCATGTTTCACCGTTGAAAGGACTTATTGTTTCGTCCTTTAATAAAAAAATAAAAAAAAAAAAAAAAATAAAATAAAGAAAAATAAAAAAAAAAAAAAAAAAAAAAAAAAAAAAAATGTCCATTACAGTAATTGACATTCCATGTGAAGCCTAATTTTATTTATAATTTGCAATCTGCGTGTTTTTGCTGTAAAGAAATTACCCACAATTGACTTCAGCAGTTTTTGTAGCGAAATTTAAAACAAAATTTAGGGGAATGAAATTATTTTATAATGCTCCGTAATGAAGGTCATGCCAATATTGTTGACTCTCTTAATAGGAAATTAATTATTTTATTATTATTATATATATATATATATATATATATATATATATATATATATATATATATATATATATATATATATATATATAATATATATATATATATATATATATATATATATATATATATAATATATATATAAAATAAATAAACCATATAATAATATATAATATATATATATATATATATAATATATATATATAATATATATATATATATATATATATATATATATATATATATATATATATATATATATATATATATATATATATATATATATATATATATATATATATATATATATATATATATATATATATATATATATATATATATATATATATATATATATATATATATATATATATATATATATATATATATATATATATATATATATATATATATATATATATATATATATATATATATATATATATGAATTAAGATTATTAATTGCTTGAGATTATCCATATATAATCCTTTATTCTTTATTAAGATGGTGATGCAAAATGAAATGATAAACAAGAAGCGACAATTGCTTCAGGTAAAATAGTATTGATAATCCAATAACGCACAAATATAGCACTATAAAGATAATCAAATGGTATTTAATTGATTATAATTCGGTTATTAAATGTATATTCGTTCGACTCTCCTTGGAATTACAGAAAGTGAGTTCCTTACCAAGGCTCGTTCTAATGCCGAACTGCCTCCTCTTCAATTCCTGCGTTTCGAAAGCATTTTATTCCACCAGAGGGCCTCGCCTCTCATTGGTTAGTTTAATTACATGCCGTTTATAAAAGCATCATTGTTTCAATTATTTTAATTGTTATCTTATTTCAAAACCTTAATCATTTAACTAGTAACCTAGCAACATCAAGGGTTATAACAAAGATATAGTTTCATAATGAGTAATTTATAAAATGGCACGTATTATATTTCTGCAAGAGGATGCCGACGCACAATACAGATTCTTTGTTTGGCACAGGGAGGGGGGCGAGAATTTGTGCCAACTCCGCTACATATATATATATATATATATATATATATATATATATATATATATATATATATATATATATATATATATATATATATATATATATATATATATATATATATATATATATATATATATATATTATATTTGCTGTGTAGTGTGAAGTGTCGCGAGTCTAATTTAGGGGTGAAAATAAAAGAAACTACTGTTTACAAACTACATCATTGACAAATTAACATTTATGGCTCACTTCTCTCCCTCTCACACATTTTTTTTTTTTTTTTTTTTTTTTTAAATATTCGTCTTTTTTTTTTTTACCCTTCTTTTTTTCAACTCTTTTTAACTTGAAACAAATTTGATTTCTGGTCAATTTTCATTCACAAGTATATATATATATATATATATATATATATATATATATATATATATATATATATATATATATATATATATATATATATATATATATATATATATATATATATATATATATATATATACGAGGGAGAAGAAAATAAAATGGTAATACAGGATGAAATATTTAATGAAAACGATTCTATCACGTTTTTAATTATCAATTTTAGAATAAAAGTGATAAAATAAATGTAAATAATTATAAAAATTCTGTAAAAAAAAAATACTCCCGGAAATAATTAACGGATCACATGGAGTTTATTATCTAGACAGCTATGCTATTGGGATTAAGTTTTATTGAGTTTAGTGAGTGAAATTGAACAACGCAGAAAGGCTTAAAAAATTGAACAACCAAAAAATTAAACAACGATACGCAGCAACGTAATATGCTCAGTCCTGGTTCATTCCACCCAAACTGTAGTATATATACCATTCTCTGTTCGAGTGTATATGGAGCTTCAGAGAATTCCGTAATCACGAGAGTGAATACAAATTGCAATGTCAGCGTCTTAATTTGTCCTACAGCGCCTTCAGCCTGAAATACAGTGAAGAAAAAGAATGGGATCAGAAAAAAAAAATTCAATCAAGACTATCAAACTTTTGGAAACAAGTCTCTCCCAGAGATAACTGACTTCTGGGATTCGGATCAACCAGTCGACAGTGTGTCAGATCATCCACCGTTTGAGGAAGACTGGTATAGCAACAGTAGAAGACAAGATCAGAGTTGTCCGTGGGCTACTTCAGTGAGAGATGACAGATTTCTCTATCTGGTAGTTTTTCGAGATCGGTCCAGAAGAGAGTTCAGCTACGAAGCCTACTCCTTATTGTCTGACATGTGCTCCTTTCCCACCGTACAGTTAGAAAAAGACTGACTGCACGAGGCTGAAATGACCCGTAGACGACCTGCCACTGGAATTCTTCTTACCAGGATGCATAGGGTTGCCCGATTGCAGCTTGGACAAGTCTTTGGAAATTGAACAATGATGTAATGATTTGTCTTGGTTCTCACTACATTTGCCCAACAAAAACCAGCGAGTGTAGAGACGTCTGGGAGAGATTTTCAACTTTTCTACAAGGATTCCTGTGATTGTATGGGATCAGATAAGTTTGGGGTCCTTTATAGGGTTGCATATACTGCATAGTTTTCTTTGCTGTACTCTTTATCAGTCATATGGGGTGGCTTTTACAGAGTGATCCATCCATACCAAGATCAAAATATGATATATGAACAAAAGTTCTTCCTATTTAGAAATAATTTTATATAAAAGATCATTTCATCAGCCAAAAACAGTTCAATTAAGCCCCTCCAATTTTTTTATCTTTTTATTCAAAATAGCTTTTACAGAAATGATTTCCATCCATACCATATTTATCAAAATATGATATATGTACATGATATATTAATATTCCCAACACGCAACCCAGTTCATCCATATAATGTAAATGCTCTACCAGTAGTAATAAGTTTATCATGGAGCTCAAAGCAGATTTTACTCTGTACTTGTGGATGCAATAATCATTAGGGCACCCACATCTTTCACCAATTTATTATTATTATTATTATTTTATTATTATTAGCTGTAGTAGTAGTATTTTGATTTTTTTTTCCCATTCTTTCTTTGAGAAAAGCAACATCAGTTGATTATCCACTTTCATTTACCGCAACTCTCTTTTAAATCTTTACCTGATCTATAAAATATAACCACAGTATATATATATATATATATATATATATATATATATATATATATATATATATATATATATATATATATATATATATATATATATATATATTATATATATTATATTATATTTATTATTATTATTATTATTATTATTATTATTATTATTATTATTTATTATTATTATTATTATTATTATTATTATTATTATATTATATTATTATTATTTATTATTATTATTATTATTATTATTATTATTTTATTATTTATTATTATTTATTATTATTATTATTATTATTTATTATTATTTATTATTAATTATTATTATTTATTATTATTATTATTATTATTATTATTTATTATTATTTATTATTATTATTTATACTGTGGTATAACCACTAAATTTACTTTACCAATAAGAGCCATGTTGTCACAATATTCCAAAAAAGAAAAATATCAGACAAAATTGGAGCTTAATTAATATTTATTTCTATGTTTATTCCCATTATTTGATTATCCTTATCAATAACATTTTTTTTTTTTTTTTTCTTAACAAATATTTTCATTTTAACATTTAACATTTAATAAGAAGTATTAAGTTTACAACAACTTGGCCCGAAAGAAGAAATGGAAAAAGAAAATTTGATACAAGGTATAAACAGTAAATATGCATTCCATACAGTCTATTATTCCATGCATGTAATATTCCTTATAAATCTTTACTTATGTTATAGTTTTTACTTTAATAAATTTTAAAATTATTCTTTTAATACGTTGCTTTCAACGCTCAACACATCTGAAACACCAAACATAACATTTCCATTAATTCTCTATTTTATATTTATAATAAACAATAGCATTAATTGATTGTACAATAATAGACTTTTGTTGTAAGCATAGGCTTCATATTCACAAATTTTGTATATATATATATATATATATATATATATATATATATATATATATATATATATATATATATATATATATATATATATATATATATATATATATATATATATATATATATATATATATATATATATATATATTGTTGATCAACTAAGGAGCTTCTTTACTACTTAAAATCGACGGGGACAGTTTGAATAAGATTTCTCCCCCAAATGCTACCTTTTAATTAGGTTATCATAATTAGATAAAAAGAACACTATAACCGTGTTTTGTTTTATACAATTAAAACCCCACAGGAAAATTAAAACACAAATTTAAAAAAAAGAGCGAGGCTTTCGAAGGAACAACCGTCCATCCACTTTCAGGCTCAAGTTTAATACTGAGTATTAAACTTGAGCCTGAAAGAGGAAGGACGGTTGTTCCGTCGAAAGCCTCGCTCTTTTTTAAAAAAAAAATTTGTGTTTTAATTTAACTGTGGGGTTTTATCATAATTATATATTTTTAACCTGAAAGTGACATTTGAAATTCAGAAAAGAAATTTGATTTATTAATTTATCTAATCTGGAATTAAGAATTCTAAACATAATTCTATGTCTTGATGTATCGATTTAAAAGCTTCGTTTTATAGGTACTCCTTACAAATTTATAAATTTTATTCTGTGTTCTTTATGCAAGTTTAAATGTATATTTAATAATACATATTTTTCATATATATTATTAATTATAGTACATGGCTTTTAGTTATTTTTTTGTATGAGTGTAAAAGAAAGGGTGATATTTTTGTTATATCAAATAAAACTGTAAGCAATTTATTTACACATTTATGTGTTTCTGAATTTCTAATTTAGTTATTGCAAGAATAACAGGAAGTTTTTTAGTTTTTTTTAACCATTTCTCTAGTTTTATTTGATAATAGTTTAAGTGATTATTTCGTAAACAAGAGTTTTTCACTGATTGTTATTAAGGTTTTAAAAAGTTTATTCATGGCTTGTTTATATCTGTTTTGACTTGTTTATATCATTAATATCATTACATTTCAATAAGAATCTGTGTTTAATGTGTTTATTTAATGTTCTGTGAAAGTATTTCAATTTTATTAAGTGATGTCTTAAATAGTTTGCATTATTTTAAAAGCTTATGACTTTTATAAAATATTTATTTCTTTTTTTATTTCTTTATTTATTTATTTCCTTCTTTGTAATATTACCTTATTAAAAGTAAATAAGATCGATACCGTATTCTTTCTTTGGTATTTTCTACTGTGGCTCAGACGGTAGAGTGATTGACTCACGTGCTTGAGAGCTCGGTTCGATCCCACATGGGTATCCTAGGTATATACTTCCTAGAAAAGTTCCTCTCCTATAGAACAGGGCAATGCCCGTGAGATGTGTAACTTTTAATAATAATAATATATATATATATATATATATATATATATATATATATATATATATATATATATATATATATATATATATATATATATATATATATATATATATATATATATATATATATATATATATATATATATATATATATATATATATATATATATATATATATATATATATATATATATATATATATATATATATATATATATATATATATATATATATATATATATATATATATATATATATATATATATATATATATATATATATATATATATATATATATAATATATATATATATAATAAGTGGACAGTAATAAATATGGAGAACATGAAAGGACTCTTTATAATTTATTACTATTTCTTGAAATTACATTTCAGACAGATAAATTTGACTTTATTGTTGTACGTGTTAATTAAACTAATGACGATTATCGATGAAAGAATCCTATACACAATATCGACCACAATTTTTTTTTTTAAATGTATTTCACAGCTGTAATGTTGAATTCATTAATATATGTCATTGTAATTTGTTATAATATTTCATCAACTTTAAAAAAAAAAAAAAAAAAAAAAAAAAAAAAAAAAAAATTATAAATGCATGCAATTTTTTTTTCTTAAAGAAAATGTAGAGAACTATTATTATTATTCGTAAAAAAAAAAAAAAAATATTCTAAATTTTCAGAGACGTCAGACACAACTTGAATGTCTGCTTTTAGAGTGACAAATTACTGTACTTTTGTCAGTTCAAAGTTTTAGGTTACGTCAATTTTTAAGACTAGAAGTAATTTTCTAGACAGTTTTGGTGGTGAAAAATTTTTCATTCATGTACGAAATAAACTTAAATTATGATTGTGGCTATTTTAAAATGGGTAATTATTGGGTTTGGTGATACAGAATGAAATTTTATTGATTTTCTTTTTCAAAACCAAAATATTGTAAGAAATAATAACCGATATATAAATATATAACTATGAATACTCTATAGTGTCGGTATATAAAAATACAACTTTGAAATACTGTATAGTGTCGGTATTTAAATACTCGTATACAACTATAAAATACTGCATAGTGTCGGTATTTAAATATACAACCATAAAATACTGTATAGTGTCGGTATTTAAATATACAACTATGAAATACTGTATAATGTCGGAATATATATGTACAACTATGAAATAATGTATGGTGTCGGTATTTAAATATACAACAATGAAATACTGTATAGGGTCGGTATATAAATATACTTTAAAATACTGCATAGTGTCCGTAAATAAATATACAACTATGAAATACTGTATAGTATAACAGGACAGTAAAAACCTTTTCTTACCTTCATTTATGATGTTTAGAGCATTGTGGTACTCTTATTTATTATAAAAAAAAGTTCCCACAAAAATAGAAGCAGAAAAGGAAGTATACAAGAATTCGAAAAATGTATTTTATATTAATAATATATGAGCAGTACAACTAATTTCATAAAGTTTGATTAAAAAAAAATAAACGTTCGACCATTAAATTAAAATACCATTCGTATTCACTCGAGAAGGTCTTTATATTATTATATATATATATATATATATATATATATATATATATATATATATATATTATATATATATATATATATATATATATATATATATATATATATATATATAATATATATATATATATATATATATATTATATATTATTATATTTTATATATTATATATA
>SEYY01008666.1:0-2500 GCA_009176605.1 Armadillidium nasatum | reverse complement strand
TATATATATATATATATATATATATATATATATATATATATATATATATATATATATATATATATATATATATATATATATATATATATATATATATATATAAAACTTTTTGGAAGGTAATAGGATGAGAAAAGAAGGGGAAGAGAGGGGAGAGGGAGTGAAAGGGAGATAGAGAAATATTACAGGGAGAGAAGGATGTTGGAGAAAGATGGAAAATGCACTTTAGTAAATTGTTGAAAGAAGGGATAGATATTAGTAATGGGGGAAGGGTAGAAAATGATGAGGAAGTAGTTAGCGAGGATCAGGAGAGAAATATTAGTAAAGAGGAGGTGGAAGTAGCGGTAAGAAAGGTAAAGAAAGGAAAATCGGCAGGAATGGATGGTATATATGGAGAGATGATAAAAGAGGGACCTAAAGAGTTGATTGACTGGTTGGTGAGAAAGTTCAATGTGTGTTGGAGAAGGGAAAGTGCCTCAGGAGTGGCAGGACTCCTGCTTTGTACCCATATACAAAGGAAAAGGTGATAAGATGGTTTGTAAAAATTATAGGAGGATCAGTCTGCTGAGCGTGATATGAAAGATTTATGAGGTGTTAGTGATAAGAATGAAAGAATTGACAAGTGAGGGAATGGGTGAGGAACAAGGGGGGTTTAGGGAGGGTAGGGGATGTGTGGACCAGGTATTCACACTGAGATTGATTACTGAGAAATTTCATAAAAAAATAAAATTGGGTATATATATTTTCTGGATCTGGAAAAAGCATATGATAGAGTATGCAGGAGAAAGTTGTTCGAAACATTAATGGACATGGGGTTAAAAGGGAAATTACTGAAGGGGGTCAAGGCTTTTTATGCGAATTGTAGATCAAGAGTGAGGCTGAAGAGGGAATTATCTGATTGGTTTAGCATAGGAGTGGAACAGAGACAGAGGTGTGTAATGTCGCCATGATTATTTGATTGTGTAGTTAGAGAAATGGAGAGAGAAGGGAAGGGTATTGGGTGAGAAATATGGAGGGTGAAAGGGATGTGAATATTTTACTTTTTGCAGATGATTTGGTGTTGGTGGCAGAATCTGGAGAAAAGATGAGAATACTTGTGAGAGAGTTTGAAAGGAAATGTGCAAACTTGAGATTGTAAGTCAATCCAGCGAAGAGTATGGTTATGAGGATTGCAGGTGGTGATGAGGAGATTTGGAGGAAGGAATGGGAGGGTGTAGAAATGGGGGGAAGGAAACTTGAGGAGGTGGATGAATTCAAATATCTAGGAATGTTGGTGGAAGGTAAGGGTGGGACGGAAAAAGAAATAAAGAATAGAGTGGTAGAGGGAATGAAAGTGTTGGTGGGGGTCTAAGAGAAGTATGGAAGAAAGGAAAATTTCAGAAGAAATAAAGATAAGAATGTTTGAATGTATGTGTTTTCCTTCTGTAATGTATGGGTGTGAAACATGGATGATAAGTGCTCTGGCGAGGAAAAGTTTGAATGTCTTGAGATAAAGTTTGAGAGCGATATGTAAATTGAGAAGGAGATAAGATTAGAAATGAAAGAATAAGGAGATGTGTAAATGGAAGAGGGTGTAGTTGATAGAGCGGAGGAGGGGTGCTAAATGGTTTAGACTATGTGTAGATGAATGAGAACAGAATGGTGACAAGGTACTTTAGATCCGAGGTGGTATGGGGGAAGGGAAGGCCAAAGTGGAGATGGATGGATGGAGTGAGAGAGATTTTGGGTGGAAGGAATTTGAGTTTAGAAGAGGTAGAAGACTTGCGGAGGACAGAGTGAGATGGAGGGCGGTGGTGAAAGGGTTGAAAGGTAAGAATGGATTATGTTTGAGGGAATTGGGTGGGCACCACCTACGACTGGGAAAGGTGACGGTAGAATATAATATATATAATATATATATATATATATATAAATATATATTTATATAATATATATATATATATATATATATATATATATATATATATATATAATATATATATATATATATAATATATATATATATATATATATATATATATATATATATATATTATATATTATATAATTTATTTATATTTATATATATATATATAAATTAATTAATAAATATTTTTTTGATTTTAATAAAAGATGAAACACTAAAATATGGATAACAGACGAAGTAAAAAAGACACAACAAAAGGAGAAGGTTAAAACAATTGTCACGTTACGGAAGACTGACACGCTTCCATCTTCAGACAACACTGAGTTAAAGGAAAAGAAAAGAGTCATTAAGAAAACATCCTGATAGTTAGATAGAAGTATCAGAGCGGCTATATTTATTAGAAATAGGTTGAACTAATGAACCCTTCCATCACTGAGGGAAAGTACTAGTATTGCGGCATAGAAAGGAAAGTTAAACGAGAGACGGAACCACCTCAGAAGCACATTCCCTTCAAACTCGTTGAGGAATGTGCCATCCGGGTCGCTTGCTTTCCTAACTTTCTTAGATTTCAGAATCCAATGCACCTAATTAAATGGA
>SEYY01008665.1:20000-21039 GCA_009176605.1 Armadillidium nasatum | reverse complement strand
CGCGTGTGTGTGCGCGCGTGTGTGTGTACGCATGTGTGCGTGTGCGTGTGCGTGCGCGTTTGCGTGTGCGCGTGTGCGTGTGTGTGTGCACGCGTGTGTGTATGTGCGCGCGTGTGCGTATGTGCGCGTGTGCGTGTGCGCATGTGTGCGCGCTTGTATGTATTCGCGTGTGTGCGTCTGCGCGTGTGTGTGTTTGCGCGCGTGTGCGAATGTGCGCTTGTGCGTGCGCGCGTGTGTATGTGTGCGTGTGTGCGTGTGTGCGTGTGCGCATGTGTGCGCGCTTGTATGTATGCGCGTGTGTGCGCGCGTGTGTGTGCATGCGCGTGTGTGTGCATACGCGTGTGTGTGCATGCGCGTGTGTGCGTGTGTGATCGTGTGCGTGAGCGTGTGCGCGCGCGTGTATGTGCGCGCACGTGTGCATGTGCGCGTGTTCGAGTGCGCGCGCGTGTATATGCGTGCGTGTGTGTGCGCGCGTGTGCGTGTGCGCGTGTTCGTGTGCGTGCGCGTGTGAGCGCATGTGTGCGAGCGTGTGCGTGTGCGCATGTGTGCGCGCTTGTATGTGCGTGTTTTATGCGCTGTGTGTGGCGCGTGTGTATTATATCTGTGTGCGCGGGTGTATGCGCGGTGTCGTAGATGGCTGTCTGGCGGGTGTTCGACGTTATAGTGTGTGCGCGCGTGTATGTGCGAGCGTGTGTGTGCGCGTGTATGTGCGAGCGTGTGCGTGTGTTCGTGTGCGTGCGCGTGTGCGTGTGTGTGTGCGAGCGTGTGCGCGTGCGCATGTGTGCGCGCTTGTATGTATTCGCGTGTGTGTATGCGCGTGTGTGTGCGCCCGTGTGTGTGAGCGCGTGTGCGTTTGCGCGTGAGCGTTGCGCGTGTGTGTGTGCACGCGTGTGCGTATGTGCGCGCGTGTGCGAATGTGCGCGTGTGCGAGCGCGCGTGTGTGTGCATGTGTGCGCGCTTGAATGTATGCGCGTGTGTATGCACGTGTGTGTGCGCGCGTGTGTGCATGTGTGCGCGCGTGTGTGTACGCGTGTGTGTG
>SEYY01008665.1:7500-15000 GCA_009176605.1 Armadillidium nasatum | reverse complement strand
ACACAACTCAGACCTTCACCTGTTCTTAATATTCTCGGTGTTTCCTTTTCTCGTGATCTTTCTTGGAAAGATCACATTACCTCTCTTTCTAAACAAGCTTCTAAGAGTTTAGGTGTTCTGAGGCGCCTTAAGTATTTCTTCACTCCACCCCAGTTGCTTGCTCTGTATATGGGTGTTGTTCGCCCCTGTATGGAGTATGCTTCGCACATCTGGGTGGTTCCACACATACAGCTCTCCTAGAGAAGGTGGGGTCTAGGGCATTTCGTCTAATCAACTCTCCTGCTCTTACCAACTCTCTTCAATCTCTTTCTGCCCGTCGAATTGTTGCGTCACTCTCTCTGTACTATCGCTATTACAATGGACACTGCTCTTCTGAACTCTCTCGTCGTATACCCCATCCACTGAGAAGGGCTCGTGCGACTCGACTTTCTACACAGTCTCATCCTTTCTCTGTCCAACTCTCTGACCCCAGACTCAACCGCTATGCTCTGTCCTACATGTACTCTACCGGTAAAGTCTGGAACACACTCCCTTCTTCTATTTTTCAAACTTCCTATGACTTACCTTCAAACGTCGTGCATCGGGTCACGTCGGCCTTTAATTTGACCATTCTTCCGTCTTTCCCCCTAACCTTTGCCCACCGGAGGGATATAAAAATATATATATATATATATATATATATATATATATATATATATATATATATATATATATATATATATATATATATATATATATATATAATAATAATAATAATAATAAATAATAATAATAATAATAATAATAATAATAATTAATAATAATAATGCGACTCCTTCATTTCCTCAAAAGATTCTTGCAAAAGGTCTGAAATTTCAGTGTATAAAGGTTTCCAACTCTGTTTAGATATGGGGATTTAAAGAGCAATTGGAGTAGCACCAATAATAATAATAATAATAATAATAATAATAATAATAATAATAATAATAATAATAATAATAATAATAATAATAACAATGATAAAATTTTACTAAATGATTATTATTTATTATTATAAATTTTGATTATTATTATCACTATTATTATTATTATTATTATTATTATTATTATTATTATTATTATTATTATTATTATTATTATTATTATTATCATAATTATTATTTTCATTATTATTATTATTATTATTATTATTTTTATTTATTTTTATTATTATTTTACCATTTTATATTAATCAATAAAATTATTATTATTATTATCATTAATAATAATTTTAATTTTTTTTATAATTATTTTACTATTATTTATTATTATTAATATCTATATTATATTTATTATTATTATTATTATTATTATTGATTATCATCATCATTTTTATCATTATTAATAATATCATTAATACATAATAATAACATTGTTATAATTACGAATAATTATTATTATTGTCATTTATTGGGGGGAGGACGAAGCAGCTGTTGTAGACTACCACCGTTCATCCTATAAATCTATTAATAGTTGGGTTCCTCAATGATCTGTCATATCCCCAACACTTTTTCTGCTTTTCATTAATGACCTTCTCTCTACTACTTCATCTCCTATTCACTCCCATGTTGATGACTCCACCCTTCATTACTCTTTTTGAAAGGAGTCCCTCCCACCAGCAGTTAATAGACGCAAGGAGGTGCCTTGGAGCAACTAACTCTGATCTATCTTATAATGCAAATGAAAACATGGTCGTTTTCAATGCCTCAAAAACTCAATTCCTCCATTTCTCTACTCGACACAATCTTCCGCACAACTATGAAATTCTCTTCGAAAAGACACAACTCAAACCTTCCTCTGTTCTTAATATTCTTGGTGTTTTTTTCCCTCGTGATCTTTCTTGGACAGATCAAATTACTACTCTTTTTAAACAAGCTTCTAAGAGGTTGGGTTTTTCTGCGGCGTCATCAGAACTACTTCACGCCACCCCTGTTACTTGCTCTTTTTAGGGGTGTTGTTCCTCCCTGTATGGACTACGCCTCACACATCTGGAGTGGTTCCACTCATACAGCTGTCCTTGAAAAGATGGAGTCTAGAACTTTTCGTTTTATAAACTCTCCTACTCTCACTAATTCTCTCAGGTCTTTTTCTGCCTGTCGAATTGTTGTGTCACTTTCTCTATACTATATTACAACGGACACTGCTCTTCCGAACTTTCTCGTCGCATACTTCCTCCTTTGAGAAGAGCTCGTACGACATGTCTTTTTACAGTCTCATCCTTTCTCCTTCCAAACTCTCTGACTCCAGACTTAACCGCTATGCTTAATCTTACATGTACTCTACTGGAAAAGTCTGGAACACACTCCTTTCATCCATTTTCCCAATTTCCTATGACTTACACACCTTCAAACGTCGTGTTTCGTAACATGTCGGCCTATAATCTGACAAAGACCCCAATTTACACCTTTTTCTGGTGGAAATTTAATAGGCCTTTGCCCACGAGAGGTAAAATAAAAAAAATACTTAGTTTTACCATTATTATTATTACTAATATTAATTCTCTTATCAATAATTGGGCGAATGAACAATTTTTTCAATCCCAAAACGGTTCACTGAATCACTCATCCTTTGTTGCAAGCTTCACCGGATTCTGAGACCATTCGCAAACATTAATTTTCTTTTCTTTAACTCTTTATATATATATATATATATATATATATATATATATATATATATATATATATATATATAAATATATATATATATATATATATATATATATATAATATATATATATATATAATATATATAAATATATATAAAAAAAAAAAAAAAAAAAAAAAAAAAAAAAAAAAAAAAAAAAAAAAAAAATATTTAATTAAAAAGCCGAGAAACGAAAGGACTTAAAGGGTAAATGCATTCCAAAGGTCAGCAAATATATATATAATATATATATATATATATATATATATTATATATATATATATATATATATATATATATATATATATATATATATATATATATATATATATATATAAAAAAAGTTTACTGCAAAAAAAAATTTGAAAATAAACAATAAAATTTGGGATACCAAAAAAACTGTAACGTTACAAAAAAAAAAAAAAAAAAAAAAAATACCCCAAACGAAAAATTGCTACAAAAAATCGCCTAGTGTAAATATAATTAATAAGAAACTATATATATATATATATATATATATATATATATATATATATATATATATATATATATATAATATATATATATATATATATATATATATATATATATATATATATATATATATATATATATATATATATATATATATATATATATATATATATATATATATATATATATATATATATATATATATATAGGTAAAGGTGGAGATTGTTTCTGAGTTTCGATTGTTAAAAAATATCGAAAATCGAAAATATCGGAGAAGCCTATCGTAAACAAGAGAGTTGTCAGAGGTACGAGGTACTATTACTAGACATAGACACAATTATTATTACTTACTTTTCTAGCAGAACCTAATTCGACTTATCATAACCTGAACTACCGAAATTGCCGTAAAAAGAGGCCTAACCTACACAAGAATTTGCCGTAAAAGAGACCTAACGTACACAAGAACGTTTGCACGACATAGTAGCCTAGGGCTAATTATAGGCAGAAAAATATCGATTAAAATAAAATATCGACATAAAAAAATATCGATATAAAAAATATCGAAACTCAGAAACAATCTCCACCTAAGCCATATATATATATACACTCTGATGGGTAAAGAGAATGAGGTCTACCAATTTCCACTAGAGTTCGGGAATAACGAAATCCTGGGCAATTAAAGGCCAACATGTCCCTTTACGCGGAGTTTAAAGATGATATATATATATATATATATATATATATATATATATATATATATATATATATATATATATATATATATATATAATATATATATATATATATATATATATATATATATATTAAAAATTACTGACAAAGTATGATTGGCCTATGCAAGCACCTGCGGTTAAAGAAGGGTCAGTCACCATTTCCACAGTTAAGTAATGACGAGATCGATTGATTAAAATTTGATAGTAAGTAAGTTAAATCTTCTATCATAATCCCTAAATTATAAGTCACTAACCTGAATAAGATATTTGAAAAGAACAAACTACCAGGAGTGGTTTTAAAGATGGTATATATTTTTATCTAAGATAAGAATACAAACCATCTTTAAAACCATCTCTGGTTTTATGAAGAATTTTGGCTTCTTGGGCAGATAAATATTTTGTTGTGAGAAGTGCAGATCAGTTTAATTCTTGATTTTTTAGCTGGATTCATACTACTACACAAATTTTCCGAATATATCTTTGAAGACAGAGAAATCCTCTTTCTTCTGAGTGAATCGAAGGATTGCATCCTTTAAATTAGTGCTCGAGGGAAAAGAAATAGTGCAAAGTAAAGATTATAATCAGGGTGAAGTTCAAAACTTTATAGAATCAATGTGTTAAATTTAAGGAACTTTCGATTCAAACTATAAATGGAAATGTTCGAATTCAATTTATAGATAAAAGATGTTAAATAAATTTCTAACTAAAATTACTTCTCAAATAAGAAAACACTCATCTTTACTCAATAATCTGTTATGAAGGAAAGTTTATGTCCAAATCAGAAACTTTATTAAACATTTTAATTCAAAAACGAAAAATGTTCCAAACTAATGCAAAGTTTACTACCACGAAAATCAAAAAATTGATTATACTGCTTTCAATAACGACATAAGTACCAAAAATGTCAAATTTTGGTAAATTCTCAGCACGATTATTAAAATACGAATGATAAATGAAAAGTACAATAATTCAGCAAATTTTACAATTAACGATAAACTAGAATGAAAGTGAAAGGCAAAGTGATTATTTCACATTACGAGACAAATGTCACAAAGGGAGTGATTTATTTATTTATAAAAAATTTAAATTATCATCATTTTTGTGATTCAGACAGTAAAGCGATTACTTTGTTTGTTGAATCTAGAATTCTCAATACGAAAATCTTTATTTAACATCATATTCTTTTGAATTTGGAGTAGGTTAAATAATAATTATTGTAACTTTCAATTGTGGCAGCTTCATATAATCAATATGACTCTTACTGAATTGCTTTTTTAGTAATAAAGCTTAAGGAATGATTTTTTAAGATTTAAAATTTTCAAATTCCAAAAACTAAATCTCTTTAAAATCTTAAATTTCTTTAAATTTTTAAACTTAAATTTTACATTTCAAAACTGAATTGAACTTTAATATTTATCTTTGCTTTGCTTTTATCTTTATACACTCTAAAAAAGGATTTTCTGCCTATCAGTGGAATAAGCATATACTTCCATATTGCCTGCATTCTCTTTCCCCTAGAGTTTAACATTAGATACTGCATCTCTAGGTCGATTTCCAATACCAGTCTTAGGGGAGTTTTTAAAAGGAATAAAATGAAATATTTGCAGACCAAACTCACTTTCATGGTCTAAAAAATCTTTCCACAAACTTCAATTTTTCTTATGAGTACCAAGCAATGAAAGACAAAATTGGGGATAAATTAGTTTAAGTGATTATGACGCTGAGGAGGAGACGGAGTGAAGTCTAAACTCCACAGCCTACACCCCACGGTGACTCAACCTGCAGGTCATAAGCCAACAGGCAACAGTACATCTTTATGACTTACCATTCGTGTATTCTTTAATTATTTACATTTTTTATACTTTTTTCGTGAAAATACAGAGCATTTTCATATTCTCATAAAAAAATAAGGAAATATCAGTAGTTATCAGTTTAATTAACATTTCAGTAAGTCGCAAGTGTTTCGTAAGATTTTAAAATGTTTGTAAAAACCTAAACAATTTATCATTTTTTTCATTTTAAAGACATAATTCGTTCTTTCAATCACAAAGAGCTTCAGATGGTTGCTTCTCCAGTGGAAGATTCATTTTCTGACCTATTCAAATCGGGTAGAATTTTACTTGTCATAAAGAGTTGCTCACTCTTCCTTCCATTATTATTAACAATTCAATAAACTGAGTAAATTTTGATCCTTGTCAATCTTAAGTATTTGGAAATTTGGCAAAATAATTTTCAGAGTGTCATTCCTTGCATCTAGACTCCACTTGAAGGAAAACTAAATTCCATTTGGATTGCGGTTGACTAGGTACAGGAAGTGCAAGATCAAATAATATTAGACTCTTAATCTAGGATGTAAGAGATTGTGAGAATTTTTTTTGATGCTGTGAGAGTTTTCTGTTATCATTAGTGGAAAGTTTGTAAAAAAAATGTTTATTTTGCGTGTGTGTAATTTTTGAGTAAATATATAATATATATATATATATATATATATATATATATATATTATATATATATATATATATATATATATATATATAATATATATATATATATATATATATATATAAATATATTTTTTTTTTTTTTTTTTTTTTTTTTTTAAATAAACTTAGACAATAAGTTTTTTTAAAATTAAATATTTTTACTGCGGGAAAGAGCATTTCCTAACTTTTTTACTTTTTCTCTTTAATTAAGCTTTTCAAATATACCTTCATAGCTACAACTATCACTACATATTTTAATTAAAAATCTTTTATTTCCAGATTCATTTTTCACTATCCTAAATCTTCGTATGTATATATATATATATATATATATATATATATATATATATATATATTATATATATATATATATATATATATATATATATATATATATATATATATATATATATATATATATATATATATATATATATATAGTGATGGCATCCGCATCCGCACCCGCATCCGCATCACACTTTCAAAATTCAACATCCGCATCCGCACTTCTCCAAAATTCGAGATCCGCATCCGCAAATTAGAAAATATGACATTCCGATCCATCACTAATATATATATATATATATATATATTATATATATATATATATATATATATATATATATATATATATATATATATATATATATATATATATATATATATATATATATATGCGAATTGTAGATCAAGAGTGAGGGTGAAGAGAAGAACTATCGGATTGGTTTAGCATAGGAGTGGGATTGAGACAGGGGTGTGTAATATCTTCCATGTTATTTAATCTATTGATGAATGGTTTACTTAGAAAAATGGAGAGAGAAGGGAAGAGTATTACGTTGAGAAATATGGAGGGTGAATGTGAAGTGAATGTTTTACTTTTTGCAGATGATGCGGCATGTGTTGGTGGCAGAATCTGGAGAAAAGATGAGAATACTTGTGAGAGAGTTTGAAAGGGAAATGTGCAAACACGAGATTGAAATTCAATCCAGCGAAGAATAAAGTTATGAGGATTGGAGGTGGGGATGAGGAAATGTGGAGGGAGGAATTGGTTTGTAGAAGTGTGAGAATGGAAACTTGAGGAGGTGAATGAATTCAAATATCTAGTAATGTTGGGTGGAAGGTAAGGGTGGGACGGAAAAAGAAATAAA
>SEYY01008665.1:0-2500 GCA_009176605.1 Armadillidium nasatum | reverse complement strand
TATATATATATATATATATATATATATATATATATATATATATATATATATATATATATATATATATATATATTAGTGATGGATCGGATGTCATATTTTCTAATTTGCGGATGCGGATGCGGATGCGGATGTCGAATTTTGGAGAAGTGCGGATGCGGATGCGGATGTTGAATTTTTGAAAGTGCGGATGCGGATGCGGATGCGGATGTTGAATTTTCGAAAATGCGGATGCGGATGCGGATGCGGATGTTGATTTTTGTGCGGATGCTCCGCATCCGCGCATGCGGATGCGGATGCGGATGCCATCACTAATATATATATATATATATATATATATATATATATATATATATATATATATATATATATATATATATATATATATATATATATATATATATATATATATATATATATTAGTGATGGATCGGATCATATTTTATGCGGATATGCGGATGCGGATGTTAATTTTGCGGATGCGATGCGGAT
The DNA here is from genome assembly GCA_009176605.1 of Armadillidium nasatum. NCBI lineage: Eukaryota > Metazoa > Arthropoda > Malacostraca > Isopoda > Armadillidiidae > Armadillidium > Armadillidium nasatum. Next base: position 2,011 of record SEYY01008665.1, on the reverse strand, counting down.
GCGGATTTTGAATTTTTTCGAAAGGCGGATGCGGATGCGGATGCGGATGTTGAATTTTCGAAAGTGCGGATGCGGATGCGGATGTTAATTTTGATGAGGATGCGGATGCGGATGTTATTATATATATATTATATATATATATATATATATATATATATATATATATATATATATATATATATATATATATATATATATATATATATATATATATATATATATATATATATATATATTATATATATATATATATATATATATATATATATATTTTCACTATCACCTTTCCCACTTTCGTGAGGTGGTGCCCGCCACAATTCCCTTACAAACATAACTATTTCTTACCTTTCAACGCTTTCACCACCTCCCTCCATCTCTGTCTCCACAAATCTTCTACCCTCTTCTAAACTCAAATTCCTTCCATCAAAATCACTCTCACTCCATCCATCCATCTCCACTTCGCCTTCCCCCCCCTTACCCTTCCCCTATCTACATCGGATCTACGTACCTTGCCAACCATTCTGTTCTCTTTCATTCTTCACATATGTCCAAACCATTTTAGCACATCCTCCTCCTCTCTATCAATTACACCCTTCTTCCATTTACACATCTCCCTTATTCTTTCATTTCTAATCCTATCAATCCTTCTCAATTTATATATCGCTCTCAAATCTTTCATCTCAAAGACATTGAAACTTTTTCTCGACCGAGCACTTATCGTCTATGTTTCACACACATACAATACAGAAGGTGAACACATACATTCAAACATTCTTATCTTTATTACTTTCGAAATTTTTCCTTTCTTCCATACTTTTCTTAGGCCCCCCAATACTTTCATTCCTTCTACCACTCTGTTCTTTATTCCTTTTTCCGTCCCACCCTTACCTTCCACCCAACATTACTAGATTATTTGAATTCATTCACCTCCTCAAGTTTCCATTCTCACACTTCTACAAACCAATTCCTCCCTCCACATTTCCTCATCCCCACCTCCAATCCTCATAACTTTATTCTTCGCTGGATTGAATTTCAATCTCTTGTTTGCACATTTCCCTTCAAACTCTCTCACAAGTATTCTCATCTTTTCTCCAGATTCTGCCACCAACACATGCCGCATCATCTGCAAAAAGTAAAACATTCACTTCACATTCACCCTCCATATTTCTCAACGTAATACTCTTCCCTTCTCTCTCCATTTTTCTAAGTAAACCATTCATCAATAGATTAAATAACATGGAGATATTACAAACCCCTGTCTCAATCCCACTCCTATGCTAAACCAATCCGATAGTTCTCTCTTCACCCTCACTCTTGATCTACAATTCGCATATTATATATATATATATATATATATATATATATATATATATATATATATATATATATATATATATATATATATATATATATATATATATATATATATATATATATTAGTGATGGATCGGATGTCATATTTTCTAATTTGCGGATGCGGATGCGGATGCGGATGTCGAATTTTGGAGAAGTGCGGATGCGGATGCGATGTTGAATTTTGAAAGTGCGGATGCGGATGCGGATGCGGATGTTGAATTTCCGAAAGTTCGGATGCGGATGCGGATGCGGATGTTGAATTTTCGAAAATTGCGGATGCGGATGCGGATGCGGATGTTGTTTTGCGGATGCTCCGCATTGCATGCGGATGCGGATGCGGATGATATATATATATATATATATATATATATATATATATATATATATATATATATATATATATATATATATATATATATATATATATATATATATATATATATATATATATATATATATATATAAATATATTATAATATATATATATATATATTATATGCGAATTGTAGATCAAGAGTGAGGGTGAAGAGAACTATCATTGGTTTAGCATAGGAGTGGGATTAGACAGGGGTTGTAATATCTCCATGTTATTTAATCTATTGATGAATGGTTTACTTAGAAAATGAGAGAGAAGGGAAGAGTATTACGTTGAGAA
>SEYY01008664.1:10000-12500 GCA_009176605.1 Armadillidium nasatum | reverse complement strand
TTATTATTATTATTACTATTATTTGTTAATATGATGTAGATTTGGTATTTATAGCAAATAACTTTGTCCTCCCATGAGCACTTTTCTAAGATTTAACCACTCGGAAGTCGGAACCTTTCTCTCTCATTCCTTTTCTTAATAACTTTTTCATCATATTTATCAATCAATATTTTATTTGCAATCTTCTTGTTTCCATGAAGCTTTCAACTAAAAATTTTATCAATTTGCCTTTCTTTATTTGTAATAAAAATACCCAACTTCTTCAGTATCCTTCAGATCAACTTTTCTTCCAGATTTTTCATTATATTTCCAAACACTACTTAACTCTTATATTTTAATCTATGAATTTTTGCTCTCTCTCCATTTGTCTATGCATGTCTGTCTATCTAAGTGTTTTCCTTTCTCTCTTTTTCACTCTTTCTATTTCTCTCTACTTTTATCATGAATGTAAAAAGAATCCACATCTACATTCCTATTTTGTGTGTCAAATTCTGAAGCAAACCTTCAACTCTTCTATCTCTTTTGTATCCGCTTCCGAAACCGACTCTTCAAATGATTTATTTTGTTGCTAGAGTGAGCTTCTATTTTAAGGAAAATGAAAAACTCTTTATGAATTTTTTGTATTCACACCTTCCTCAACAAGTTTTTTTTTTTTTTTTTGACTTTCTAGAGAAGCTCTAAAGTTTAAATGTCATTTGTTCATTTAGGACTCAAAAGACTAGTTGAGAAAATAAAGTTAAAACCAAATCTTGTTTTAAAACTTGTTCCACAAGATGTTTCTGAAAAAAAAAATTCTGTTTATTGTGACATTAATTTTGAATGAAATGGAATAAATTGTGAGCGAAGTTGTCCTCCAGTAATTCTAATTTGCAATTTGATTAACAACTTCTAAAACATTATAGTGTGAAATTGCTTCAAATGTAGAAGTAAAACAAATCATTTTTCATCATAAAATTTTTCCATCATCATTAACTTCAAAAATCAAATGCTATGAGTAATACATATCATTAGTACTTCTTGTAAAATATTTAAAAAAAAAATAAAAAAATTCAGTTGGAAAACTCTCTTTAAAAAATTGGAGAGTGAATTTTTATTTTAAATAAAAGTTAGAATTAACTCCTAATTTTCAATTAAAAATGACTTTCTCAAAAGAAGGAAACGAGTTGTAAAATTTGGTTTGTCTGAAATGGAATTATTTTAAATTTTATATTCAAGTTGTTGTCAGAGAGAAAGTTGAAATAGTTTCACTCCTATTCAGACCAAGCTCAAACTTTGGAACTTTTTTCAACTCTTACTCCACATTCAGTATATATATATATATATATATATATATATATATATATATATATATATATATATATATATATATATATATATATATATATATATATATATATATATATATATAAGAAGAAAGGAAGAAAGAAAGAAAGAGAGAGAGAGAGAGAGAGAGAGAGAGAGAGAGAGAGAGAGAGAGAGAGAGAGAATGTATTTTTCCCTCTTTCGTTTTTAATAGCTTAACGCTATGAAATAATTTTAAAAAATACTCGAAGTGTCTGGATATAAGATGTAGAAAAGATATTATATATTGCGAGCTTTGGCTAAGAAGACGTTTCGTGTAGCGTAATTTTGACAATGTTTCTTTGCTTCTCTGCTTTAAAAAGAAATACTACACTAAAAAAAGTTTCAAGAAGAGAGAAAGGCAGCTTTTAAAGGTGAACTCCTCACTTGAATCCTTGATTACTTCGCCAATTTTTATCAGCTGAAGAGCCCAAGTGACTCCCACCACACTTCTAAAATGTCATTCATAGTCAGTTTATTATTTTTTAACATTTTTGGTTAGTAATTTTTTTTCCTTCACTCATACACACTCTCTTTTCACTCTCTCTCTCTCTCCATCTCTCTCTTTCTATCAATCAATCTATCTATCTATTTAATCTCTTTGTAAAATATATATATATATATATATATATATATATATATATATATATATATATATATATATATATATATATATATATATATATATATATATATATATATATATATATATATATATATATACCTTTATCCCTGACTGTTTTGGCGATGAACCCAAAAGACTTGATCTTTTTTTAACCTCTTCTCCTTCTCTTTACACTGTCTAACACTTTCCTCCTCTGTATTAATGAGACCATCTTCATATCTTTGTATCTTGTTCTGTCTCTTCAAGTCTTTCGCAAGAACATTCCACTCCTTTAGCGAGGAGACGTTTCTTGGGCTTCGATGCAGCTTACTGAAGGTCTGTTTGTGGCTGTACTTCTCTGATTTCCAATGGAATGATTGCTGCTTTCGGAGAATAAGTCTCTCAGAATGTGCAGCGCAAAACCGAGGTGATTCTCTCTAGCATAGTGACGTACTTTCCACATTCTTTCCCTCCAACTTAACCTTAGAAACCTGGTTTAACACTGCTTGTTCACGTGCAATGCGCCACAGGGATGCTCCCTTCAGGGATTACCAT
>SEYY01008664.1:0-2500 GCA_009176605.1 Armadillidium nasatum | reverse complement strand
TGTAGTCTTTCCTTACAATTTTGGTGGATGATTCTTCTGTAATGATTTTTTTTTTTTGTTTTTTTTTTTTTTGCTCTATCTTATCAGTGTTGTCTTATCACGTCCTACTCATGAAACTCTTTTTCAAAAAGATCTTTAGAGCTTGTAGAAATAATGCAGCGACCTTCAAAAATAATGAAAAATTCAGAAGAATTTTTAATGTTTCCGACTAAGAAAAACCTAAAACAAAAAATTTTTAAAATTTATTCTAGCATTTTTTTTTCTATGTTTTTATTCCTCCTTTTTTTACTTCAATAATTTTCTTATGTTAGGTTAATTATATATATTATTATATATATATATATATATATATATATATATATATATATATATATATATATATATATATATATATATATATATATATATATATATATATATATATATATAATATATATATATATATATATATATGTAGCTGAATTTCTAGATGCATTGAGCATATAAATTAAAATAACTTACTATTATTTTTTCTGAAAAAATAACATATTATTCAAATATCTAAGTTTTTTTATTTTTCATATTATATATATATATATATATATATATATATATATATATATATATATATATATATATATATATATATATATATATATATATATATATATATATATATATATATATATATATATATATATATATATATATATATATATATATCTATATATATATCTTATTTACCGTGGCTCAAACGGTAAAGTGATTGACTCACGGGCTTGAGGGCGCCGGTTCGATCCCACTCTGGGATCCTAGGTATATACTACCTAGAAAAGTTCCTCTCCTAGAATAGGGCAATGCCCGTGAGATGTGAACTTTTTATAAAAAAAAAAAAAAAAAAAAAAAATATATATATATATATATATATATATATATATATATATATATATATATATATATATATATATATATATATATATATATATATATATATATATATATATATATATATATATATAAAATTTGTCTATTCAGCGTTTTGCTGGAAAAGATCTGGCATGATACCAAAACATTTATTATTGCATTTTATCATTTGTAGCAGTGTACATATTGGTAGATATAAGGCTGGTTAGGTCAGATGTGCTTCCATATAAAAAGCATTTCAAAATTAACTATTTCTGATTCGAAATTTTACTTCAAATATTATTGACTGATTTACATTAACATTACTAGGTGCTACCATTAGTCAATTTTAAACTGTTAAATATTTAGTCATGAACTACTTTCCATAGCTACTATTTTTACTTGAATAATTTGGTCATTTTAATTATTTACCTAACACTTCGGGTCTGGTGTACTGGAACTCCCTCCCCGTTAATATATGTTCATTTGCCAATTATTAAGCGTAAATGTAGATAGCATACTATAGTAGTACCCATTAGTGAATAGCTTGAAATTTGTATTGATGTAGCGTAATTTTCTGCATTCCTCGTTTTCGAAGAAAAGTCGTCAATCATTTCAGTAAAAACATCAAAATTTTCAAGAGCAATGTTTTATGCATAATTTATTTATCTTAAAGCCAATGAAATGCAAAAAGACAGATTCAAGTAGAATTTCAAAAAAAAAAAATAAAAATCATTGTTCGTGATCTCTTTTACTTCTTTCAAATAGATGTTTCATTTTTTTATCGTGATTATTTTTACATCTCCTTTTTGATTTTTTTCACATGAGAAAATTAATAAAAATATCTTATTTTTTGACGGCAATTACTATCAGAGAATTAATGAAGGATAAATAGTTTTCATAGTTTTATAGTTTTTACAATGAAAAATAGATTAATTAAGAATGATCAACTGTATTCATAAGAATTTAAATTTTAAAATTTCTGAAGATTGTTCTATTATAGAAATGTTCATTTTTTGAAACATTTAAAATTTTTCGATGAACACGTGGTTTCTACCCTACTTTAGCGAGTAGAGCTTGCTTACTAATTTTCTAGATGACTGTTAAAATCTAGGTAAAACCTCTTTCGACACCTAGTTGTTTGTTGCCACTCGACTTCTATAGGATATTAGTTTAATGTTTTACGGAGAGCAGTCGATTTAAAGTTATTGCAAAATTTTAAAGTACGCATATAACCAGCTTTTGAGGCCCTGTTTCAAACTCCATTCTTCGCTGTCAATAGACTTTTTATATTTTCTGTTCTCAGGTAACACTTTCTATACAAACTTTCGTTGGTTAGTCTAAGTTTGGGGATTTTCATTGTCTGTACTTGTTTGTAAAGATAAATTTTTTTACAAGTAACTGAAGTGTGTGTATATTTTTTGGGGAAACCATGTACGTATTTTATTATTATTATTATTATTATTATTATTATTATTATTATTATTATTATTATTATTATTATTATTATTATTATTATTATTATTATTATTATTATTATTATTATTATTATTATTATTATTATTATTATTATTATTATTATTATTATTATTATTATTATTATTATTATTATTATTAT
>SEYY01008663.1:25000-39891 GCA_009176605.1 Armadillidium nasatum | reverse complement strand
AAAAATTACGTATCATGCAATCGATAAAAACTTTCAAAGGCAAAACTTTGTATTGAATGCAGAACCTCTTTCTGAGCGCCATACAGGCGACTATCTTGAAACTGTATTTGAAAAGATGCTGACAAAATGGAAGATTTCATTAAATGAAGTGCACTGCGTAGTCAGGATTCGGCACAAATATAAAAAAGCACTTTCTCTGGCAAGAGTGAAAAATGTAGATTGCTTTGCACACCAAACTCAGATAGTAGTTAAAAATTCCATTATGAGTCAAAAATGTGTATCCGATTTAATAATCAAATGTAGGTTAATTGCAACATTTCAATCACTCCGATGTAGCCCAAAATGAGCTGAAGAAAATACAAACAAGATTAAATGTTCGTCCACTTTCTGTCATGCAAGATATTCAAACACGCTGGAATAGTAGTTTGCATATGCTTGAGAGGATGAGTGAAATTAATGAGGCCATTTGCCTTTATGCTTAAGCAGCACAAAAATAAAGCTTCTAACAGCTGACAAAAAGGACATTTTTTAAAATTGTATTAATATCCTTAAGCCTTTTGAAATAAATTAACTAAAAGAATTAAAGTTCAGCTGAATCATGTTTTCAGATGTGATACCACTTGTTTCAACATTGAAAGTTGTGTTAACAAATGTTATTAAGTCTAAAGTTTTCAAGATGACTGAAACATTAATGAAGGAGATGAACGACAGATTTGAAAACCTGAAAATGATGATGCTTATACAATTGCAACCTTTTTAGATCCTAGGTAAAAACAAAATTTTTTAACCACTTGTTTCTCAGAATGTGAAAATCAAATTAAGATGCTTATGCGATGAGATGATAGAAACAAAAAATAACCCCTTTCAAGCAAGCAAAAGCTCTATACAAAAGAAACAAATCTGTTAGCTTAAGCATTGCTAAATCAATTAAATATCTTCTAGCTTCCAGCAGCGATGAAGAATCACAGTCAGAAGTGTCAAAGGATGCAAATCGATTATTGAAAATTATCTGAAGTCCCACGTTTGGAGGCAGATAGGACCAACTGGTTTGGTGGAGAGATAATTGCAAAAGTTTCCCTTTTCTTGCTGAGCTGGTAAGGACTTATTTAGCATGTCCTTCAACTATTATTGCTAGTGGAGCAGGCCTCTTTAAGACGAAAGCGAACCAAACTTCACCTGAAAAGCCCAAAAGCTTTAATTCTAAAAAATAACTTACCAATTATTAACTTCAAATGGATTGTGAAACTGTGAAGGTCAATATGATTACGGCAAATATATATATAATATATATATATATTATATATATATTATATATATATATATATATATAATATATTATAATATATATATATATATTATATATATATATTGTTGCGTACTCTCTCTATACTAGCTATTACAATGGACACTGCTCTTCTGAATTCTCTAGTCACATACCTCCTCCAAAAGAAGGGCTCGTGCGACTCGATTTACACAGTCTCATCCTTTCTCTGTCCAACTCTCTGACCCAGACTTAACCGCTATGCTCTGTCCTACATGTACTCTACTGGTAATAGTCTGGAACACACTCCCTTTTCTTTTTCCAACTTCCTATGATTTACATACCTTCAAACGTTGTATATAGGTCACGTCGGCCTTTAATTTGACATTCTCCGTTTTTCCCCCTAACTCTGGTGGAATTGTAGTAGGCTCTGGCCTTTGTCCATAGAGGTGATATATAATATATATATATATAATATATATATATATATATATATATATTATATATATATTATATATCTATATATTATATAATTTATACTATATATATATTCCTTTTTCAAATGGTGGAGGTTGGGGAAAGAGGTTGTGGGGTGTTCAAGAGTTGGGTCCCCCTCTCATACCTGGTAACATAGATTCTGGATATTATATTTAAAATTCCAAGAATCTATGGCAAAAACTCTTAAAAAATTAAACTATCCGCATCCGCATCCGCATCTGCGGGATATCCGCAATTGAATATCGCAACCGCATCCGCATCCGCGGATAGTAAAAATTACTATCCGGTCCACCTCTATATAATATATATATATATATATATATACTATATATATATATATATATAATATATATACTATTATATATTATATATTATAAAATATTTATTTAATAATTTCGAATGTCTGTGCAGCAATTTTGGCCCTTCCTATCGCATTCATAGGTCATGACAAAAAATAAATAATAATAATAAAGTTTGATAAATAATATTAATAATAATAAAATTGTTACAGTTAATTATTATTAATTATTGATATTTTTTATTATTATTGTTATAAAATATTAGTATTATTACCATTGTTATAAATGACATTGATAATAAGAATGAGAATAACAGAAGTTAAACAATAATTTTCATTTCATTTCTGTTTTTATTCAGAAAAGTACAATTGCAATTTTACAAATTTCTGTAGGTCCAACTACTAAATATATAATATTAATCTGTTAGCTGTACATTGCTTTGAAAAGAGCTTTAAGGACCACACATTGTTTCCATTGAGCCCCAAAGTTTAGTCGATAAATAGTTCATCAATTTATTTTAATAACCATTAAAATACAAATATGATGCTTAAAATATTCCAAGACAATAATAATAATAAATAATAATAATAATAATAATAATAATAATAATAATACTAATACCAATAATAATGCGTTAAGTAGGAAAGAAAGAGATAATAATAATGGTAATACTAAATAATGATGGATACCAATAAAATAATACTAAAAAGACAATAATGATAATAATGATAATAATATAATAATATAATAATATAATAATAATAATAATTAATAATAATAATAATAATAATAATATATAATAATAATAATAATAATAATAATAATAATAATAATTAATAATAATAATAATAATAATAATAATAATAATAATAATAATAATAATAATAATAATAATAATAATAATAATAATAATAATAATAATAATATTAATAATAATAACTGGAGTGATCTGACCATTTATTATCAACCCAGAAACAAGGAGAAAATTTATCAAAGAAACAACTGATTACTTTTTTTTTCTCACTTCTCGATGACTACCAAATATTTTTCATTTTTCATCTGACTTCATCCATAAATGTGAAGGAAACGTGTCCTATTAGCCTACTCATTAACATTTACAAATCCACATTTTCAAATCGCTAACCAAACCTACAAATGATCTAAATACATTCTGCATAAAAAATAAAAAACAACAAGCATAATGGTGTTCATCAGTGATGATGCTCTTTATAAAATGCATTTGAAATATACTCTTTTCTTCTTTTTGGAGCATTTTTAGCCATTATCTTTTTATTGTAGTATTTCTTACCTAACTGATAATACATACTTTAGGATAGGTTATAATACGATTCATTTTTCATAATTGATATTGGGAATTTCTTTGGTGAGCTGCTTACTTACAAGTCTGTTGTATAAAGTTTATACTTTGAAATTATGAAAATATATATTTGAATTAAAAATACATAAAATATTTATCGTAGGAAAATTTTTTTTTTTAAATTTCTTTTAATTTTAAAAATACTAGAAAAAAAAAATAGATTTAAAAGATATCGAAAAATAATTTAATATGTTATGCATTCAACAAGGATAAAAAACAAATAACATGACTTGTATAAGCAATAAACATCCATTTTTAAATATTTAACAAAAGCATTAACCAAACCCCTCCCCCCTCCCAACCCTCATCCTTCTCCCCCAAGCATTTTCTGAAGCTAATCGTTGTATTTTTTCAAATTTTTTCGCTTCAAATCCCTTCCAAAAATTTTCGTTCATTTTCCATCAACTTTATGTCCGATTATATTTGGACATCAAAACGTTCGAATTGAAGTGAACAATTTTTTATTACTTCAATTTTCTCTATATTCCAAGAAGGCATTTTGCATTTTTTAACTTTTATTCATTCATAAAAAAATATAAAACAAAGTTGATGGAAATCCTAATAAAAAATATATATATATATATATAATATATATATATATATATATATATATATATATATATATATTATATATATATATATATATATATTATATATATATATCTCCTGACCACTATTGCCCCCAGATGCCATCTTCTACTCTGAAAAAATCATATGAAAAGCCAAGGTCTTGAGAGAACTTCACCAGAAGATCGATGCAGAAACCAGAACAACATTTGAAGTAGCTGCCATTTGTCATTGCCCATGATACATTCACCTGCAAATATATATATATATATATATATATATATATATATATATATATATATATATATATATATATATATATATATATATATATATATATAATATATATTATATATATATATATATATTAGCAAAAAACGATGCACTAACCGAATCAATTTCCAACAAAGAAATTTCTTAAATGAAAATTAAAACTAAAAAGGGAGTTAGGCCTTTCGACGCAAATGCTTCCTCATCAGACTCCTCCAAAATAAAAATGAAAAAAGTTAAAGTTCGAAGCAGGCCAGTTTCCGCTCCACAAATAAAACTCAAATCCAAACTCCCCACCACCAACACTCCAGCTATTGAAGCTTAAATTTAAAAAAACGAAGGGACAAGCATCAAAATAAGAGTGAAAGAGATCCCAGACACCTTCCTTAAAGACTAACTCTTTAGTTTTAATTTTCATTTGCGAAATTTCTTTATATATATATATATATATATATATATATATAATATATATATATATATATATATATATAATATATATATATATATATATTATATTTATATTTTAATTCTTTTTTATTAATGATATTAATAAAGTAAAAAAAATAAAATTGTGAAGCTTAAAAACTAAATATTAAACTTAAATATATCAATTGTTACAATTTATAAATAAGTCTTAAATATATATATATATATATATATATATTATTATATATATATATATATATTATATATATATATATATATATATATATATATAATATATTATATATATATATATATATATATATATATTTCTAAATTTTTTGAGAAAGGAATGATTTTATTATGAGTCGAGTTTTGCCATTTCAACAGATATCGGATCATGTGAAAGGGAGAGTCATGGCAATAGAGTTAGTGAACAAACCATTTTATTTTTTTTGTTTTTTAATTTATTCCAGGACCAGATTTGAAATCAAAGCACAGAGTTATATGAAACGAAATCTAGGAGGAAGAGTTCAGATGTCAGATGAAAGAAGAGGCTAGTTCAACGGATGGAATGATATACCCAAGTTTACCTAATAATATATTATTATTACGGAAACTATTAATTATTAGGTAAATATTATGTAAATATTAGGTAAATAATTATTAGGTAAACTTTGAATATGTATTAATGAGAATTAAAACTTAAGTCCAAGCATTAGAAATCGATGCACCCTGAAAGAATGATCTTCTAAAAGTGTAACAGCGGAAAGAGTTTAGAGGCCAAACGAAAGAAGATATGTTCCCATTGAAAGGGTAAAAACCCTCTCAGAAAGTAGATGAAGATGAAGACGATAAAATCTTCAATCTAGGTTATTTTTTAGAAAGCAGTCAAGAAATCATATTAAAGTTATTTTTTAAAAGAATTTGAAGAATTTAAAAATGATTGCGTGGGTTCGTTTTCCATTTCTGATATCACTTTGGGATTTTTTTTTTGTTTTTTTGTTGAATTTTCCTTTACAACTAATTCGTCTGGAAATGCAAACTAAGATCCAGTATAAGAAAGAATTGATAATATTTTTTAAGTGAAAACACAACAATACACACAGCTTAATCATAATGGGTCTTTAATAAATAAAATTTCTCTGTACCGAAATTGGAAAAAAATACATATTTTTGAAAAGGTCAAATACTTTTTTCCAAAATTGTTAGAAAAAGAGAATAAATAAATTTGGTATATTGTATAATGAGTCTCTCTCTCTCTCTCTCTCTCTCTCTCTCTCTCTCTCTCTCTCTCTTTTTTTTTTTTTTTCTTTCTCTCTCTCTCATTCCCTTCCTCTTCCTTCCTCTCATTTTTCCTATTCAATCTACTTCAAATTTTAGCTCATAAGTTGAAAAGGTTGATAATTTTCTGTATATATATATATATATATACAATTATTATATATTATATATATATATATATATATAATATATATATATATATATATATATATATATATATATATATATTATATATATATATATATATATATATATATATATATATATATTATATATAATATATATATATATATATATATATATATATATATATATATATATATATATATATATATATATATATATAATATATATATATATATATATATATATATATATATATATATATATATATATATATATATATAATAATATAATATATATATATATATATATAATATATATTATATATATATATATATATATATATATGAACACTTTTACACAATACAAACGTATTTTCGATGGTCCCTTTTATAAAACATTTCTATTATATAATCTATATATAATAAAATAAATATATATATATATATATATATATATATATATATATATATATATATATATATATATATATATATATATATATATATATATATATTATAATAAAATATATATATATATATATATATATATATTATATATATATATATATATATATATATATATATATATATATATATATATTATATATATATATATATATATATATATATATATATATATATATATATAATATATATATATATATATATATATATATTAAAGTCACTTATAAACTTTTATCTTTAGAGGTGCAACGTGGATGTACAAATAACATCGATAGATTTGTTCAATGAGTTGTTTAATGGGTTGTTTAATGGGTTGTTCAACGGGTTGTTCGAAAAGTTGTTTAATTTGTTGTTTAATGGGTTTTCAATGAGTTGTTCAGCGAGTTGTTCGATTGGTTGTTTAATGTGTTTTTCAATGTGTTATTTAAAGTGAAGTTCAATGTGTTGTCCAATGTGTTTTTCAATGGGTTGTTCAGTGTGTTGTTCAATGGGTTATTTACAAGGCGTTGTTCATATTAGTTATTCACGGAGATTGTTCATAAGGGTTTTGTCATTTATTCCTGTTTCACATACTCTAAGTACAATTTATTTTCGATTTTAAATATTTTATTTTATTTTTTTTATGAGGTTTCTATTTTTGATTATTATAATTTGATTATTTTTACCTAAATCAATGGTTTAAATGTTAATGTCAGTTAACAATTTGCTTAAACATAGAATTTTTTTTTTCACACAAATCATACCTTACTTCCGTTTTCTTTTTTTTGTTGTTGTTGTTGATGTTAATTAATACAGTAGAAAAGATTCGTAATTTTCAGGATTCAAAGGAAAAATTTTGCAATGATCAACAGAAATAGATTTTTAATAATGGACCAATGACGTTTTTTTTTCATAAGTATAGTTTTCTAATTGCATATTTTGTCAAATTAATTATCATGCCTATTTTAAATTTCTTATTTAGAAGTGTAAGCAATGTTCTATCACTTTTCGCTTGTCGTTAAACTGGTGACATCATCCCTTTCTGCCCATGGTGGGCAGTGAAGGGAAACTCGCCAAAGTTAAATTACAAATCCAGTATTAACTTATAATAAAAAATTCGATGAAAAATAATCCACTTTAGTTGTGACTTGGACAGAGAAGGTTATGTTCTTTCTGATCTCTTCAGGTTACTAGCATAACTGTATATTTTAAAGTTATTTTTATATTTTTAGCAGTGATGTTTGTATAAAAGTGTTGTAAATTAGTGCCCGCAGGGTATATGAAGGAATGATCATAGCAGTCGAATATAGGGTAGGAGAGTTGAATTGAGAGATGAGACCGGGTAGAAAACCGAGACTCATAACCCTCTTCAAAGGATGAACAATGCGACTAAACAATTTCGAAGATCAGTGTAAATTGTAATGAATATGGTATATAGAATTTGGAGAAAAGTCCTAGACCCCACCATTTTTAGTAGATCTTTGTGGCTCTGTGTGTGTGCGTGTGCGTGTGCGTGTGCGTGTGCATGTTTATGTGTGTGTGTGGAGACATCACAAATATGCGACATATATTCCATACAAGGAAGGAAAATTTTACCATACAAATTTAGTAACTAGGGTGATATATATATATATATATATATATATATATATATATATATATATATATATATATATATATATATATATATATATATATATATATATATATAATATTTTTTTTTTTTTTTTTTATTTTTAATATTTATATAAACTTTAAAAAAAAAAAATATTGAAAAAATATAAATATTAAAAATATAATTATATATATATATATATATATATATATATATATATATATATATATATATATATATATATATATATATATATATATATATATATTATATAATATATATATGATTCAGATTTCTTGAAGGTGAATTTGGCTTGCTAGCAGGAGGAATACTCATCATACTAAGGTAAACACCCAACCTTACCACCTCTCCCCCTAAAAGGTTTATAAATATATAATATATATATATATATATATATATATATATATATATATATATATATATATATATATATATATATATATATATATATATTCAGGTCTCTTGGGGGTGAATTTGGTTTGTTCACACCAAGAATGAACCCCACGTTATAGCAACATCCAACACTCTCCCCAAACAAAACAAAAAAAAATTCTTAAAATCCTCCTCAAAGTAAAAGCTTTTCTGTGTGGAAAAAGGACGTTCTTTGAAAGTAATTAATTATTCGCTTCATTCCCCTAGTTTAAAACGGTTTAAACTGGATAAAGTTGTTTAACTGGTTAAAACTGATTTAAGTTCATTAAACAGGTTTAAAATATTTAATTGGTTGAACTATTTTAATAACCCTGGAAATGGGTTACTTACTTTTCGGTGTACTAAAAGGATGTAATGGGTGAAAATCACCAATCTTTAATTATTTGTTGTCATTCTTTGGGAATTGGCATTTTATTTATTAGAGGATATATATATTATATATATATATTATATATATATATATATATATATATATATATATATATATATATATATATATATATATATATATATATATATATATATAATTCAAAAATTTGATGACGGTAAAATTATTTAAATATTTTAATATAATTTAAATGATTTTGAAAGCTAAAATATTAAACGTTCCACTTGACTTATAAAATTTGGGATAAAGAAAATCCTCTCAATAAGACGAATTTTTCGGAATTTTGAGAAAGATTTTGAGAAATTTCCATTTAATTAAATATGAATAAAAAAGTAAAAATTATTTAATTTTTTAAATATATTTTAAATTACTTTGATTGATAAAATATAAGGTGTACCAAATGTCTTTATAATATTTGCAGTACTAGTAATACTTGAAGTATCATCCTATGCGTGTCCTATATTGTATTTTACTTTAAATAAAATCAAAGCGCTTTATTGAAATGGAGCTTCTAAAGGGATACACATCGGTTCTCATTGAGCCCCAAAGTTTAGTCCATAAAGAGTTCTTCAATTTGTTATAGAAAGAAATGTTTTATAAATTTACAATTAAAACTTCACGTAAGAATTTGTTTTGAAATTTTAATTGAAATCTCACGTGAGGTTTTAAATTCTTTTAAAGAGTAATAACTTTCGTAAAAATGTTTTATTAATTTATAATTAAAACCTTACGTGAAGTTTTAATTCGTTTCAAAGAATAATATCTTACGTAAGAAATGTTTTATAAATTTACAATTAAAACTACACGTAATGATTCATTTTAAAATTTTATTGAAAACTCACGTGAGGTTTTAGTTTCTTTTAAAGGTAATAACTTACGTAAAAAATGTATCATTAATTTATAATTAAAACCTAAGGTGAAGTTTTAATTCATTTCAAAGAATAATATCTTACGTACGAAATGTTTTATAAATTTATAGTTAAAACTTCATGTAAGAATTTGTTTTGAATTTTTAATTGCAAACTCACGTGAGATTTTAGTTTCTTTTAAAGAGTAATAACTTACGTAAAAAATGTTTTTATAATTCATAATTAAAAAATTGTGTAAAGTTTTAATTTGTTTTAATGAGTAATATCTTACGTAAAAAATGTTTCATAAATTTATAATTGAAACTTCACGTAAGAATTTGCTTTGGAATTTCAACTGAAAACTCACGTGAGGTTTTAATTCGTTAGGTGAAGTAATGTCTTACGTAAAATATGTTTTATTTATTATTTTTTTTTTTTTTTTTTTTTTTTTTTTTTTTTTTTTTTTTTTTTTTTTTTTTTTTTTTTTTTTTTTTTTTTTTTTTTTTTTTTTTTTTTTTTTTTTTTTTTAATTTAACTTCATGTGAGAATTAATTTTTAACTCACGTGAAGGTGTTAATTCGTTTTAAATGAATAATATCTTACGTAAAAAATGTTTTTAATTTATAATTAAAACTTCACGTAAGAATTTGATTTCGAAATTTTTAATTGAAAACTCACGTAAAGTTTTAATTCGTTTTAAAGAATAATATCTTACGTAAGAAACATGTTTTAATTTATAATTAAAAATTACACGTAAGAATTTGTTTTGAAATTTTAATTGAAAACTCACGTGAGGTTTTAGTTTCTTTTAAAGAGTAATAACTTACGTAAAAAATGTTTTATTAATTTATAATTAAAACCTTACGTGAAATTTTAATATTTTTTAAAGTAATAATCAAAAAAAAAAAAAGTTTATAAATTTATAATTGAAACTTCACGTAAGAATTTCCTTTGGAATTTCAATTGAAAACTCACGTGAGGTTTTAATTCGTTAGGTGAAGTAATGTCTTACGTAAAATATGTTTTATTTATTTATATTTAAAAACTTATGTGAGGTTTTAAATCGTTTTAAAGAGTACATGTTTTACGTAACAAATGTTTCATAAATTTATAATTAAAACTTCATGTGAGAATTAGCTTTGGATTTTTAATTAAAAACTCACGTGAGGTGTTAATTCGTTTTAATGAATAATATCTTACGTAAAAAATGTTTTGTTAATTTATAATTAAAACTTCAAGTAAGAATTTGATTTGTAATCTTTAATTGTAAACTCACGTGAAGTTTTAGTTGCTTTTAAAGAGTAATAATTTACGTAAAAAAAGTTTTATTAACTTATATTTAAAACCTTACGTGAAATTTTAATACAGTTTAAAGAATAATATTATAATTAAAACTTCACGTACGAATTTGCTTTGAAATTTTAATTGAAAACTCACGTCAGGTTTTGGTTTCTTTTAAAGAGTAATAATTTACGTAAAAAATGTTTTACCAATTTATAATTAAAACCTTAACGTGAGGTTTTAATTACGTTTTAAAGAATAATATCTTACGTAAAAAATGCTTCATAAATTTATAATTAAAACTTCACGTAGGAATTTATTTTGAAATTTTAATTGAAAACTCACGTGAGGTTTGAGTTTCTTTTAAAGAGTAATAGCTTACGTAAAAAATATTTTATTAATTTATATTTAAAACCTTACGTGAGGTTTTAATTCTTTTAATGAGTAATATCTTATGTAAAAAAAGTTTTATAAATTTACAATTAAATCTTCACGTAAGAACTTATTTTGAAAGATTGCTTAAAAACTCACGTGTAGTTCTAGTTTCACGTAAGAATTTATTTTGAAATTTTAATGGAAAAGTCACGGGAAGTTTTAGTTTCCTTAAAAGAGTAATAACTTAAGTAAAAATGTTTTTATAATTTATGATTATAACCTTACGTGAGGTATTAATTGGTTTTAATGAATAATATCTTACGTAAAATTTTTTTTATAAATTTATAATTGAAACTTCACGTAAGAAGTTGTTTGGGAATTTGAATTGAAAACTCACGTGAGGTATTAATTCGTTTTAATGAATAATATCTTACGTAAGAAATGGTTTAATAATTTATAATTAAAACTTCACATAAGAATTTGATTTGGAATTTTTAATTGAAAACTCATATGAGCTTTTAATTTCTTTTACAGAGTAATAACTTACGTCAAAATGTTTCAATAATTCACGTAAGAATTTGTTTTGAAATTTTAATTGAAAATTCACGGGAGGTTTTAGTTTCTTTTAAGGAGTAATAACTTACGTAAAAAATGTTTCAATAATTTATAATTAAAACCCTACGTGAAGTTTTAATTCCTTTTAATTAGTAATATCTTACGTAAAAAATGTTTATAAATTTATAATTGAAACTTCACGTAAGAATTTGCTTTGGAATTTCAATTGAAAACTCATGTGAGGTTTTAATTCCTTTCTTGAAGTAATATCTTACGTAAAATATATTTTTTTAATTTATATTTAAAAACTTATGTGAGGTTTTAAATCGTTTTAAAGAGTAATGTTTTACGTAACAAATGTTTCATAAATTTATAATTAAAAGTTCACGTAAGAATTTGCTTTGGAATTTTTAATAGAAAACTCACGTGAGGTGTTAATTCGTTTTAATGAATAATATCTTACGTAAAAAATGTTTTGTTAATTTATAATTAAAACTTCACGTAAGAATTTGATTTCAAATTTTTAATTGAAAACTCACGTGAAGTTTTAATTCGTTTTAAAGAATAATATCTTACGTAAGAAATGTTTTATAAATTATAATTAAAACTTCACGTAAGAAAATTTGTTTTGAAATTTTAATTGAAAACTCACGTGAGGTTTGAGTTTCTTTTAAAGAGTAATAACTTACGTAAAAAATGTTTTATTAATTTATAATTAAAACCTTACGTGAGGTTTTAATTCTTTTTAATGAGTAATATCTTACGTAAAAAAAGTTTTATAAATTTACAATTAAAATCTTCACGTAAGAATTTATTTTGAAAGATTGCTTAAAAACTCGCGTGTTGTTCTAGTTTCTTTAAAAGAGTAATAACTTACGTAAAAAATGTTTTATTAATTTATAATTAAAACCTTACGTGAAGCTTTAATACGTTTTAAAGAATAATATCTTACGTACGAAATGTTTTATAAATTTACAATTAAAACTTCACGTAAGAATTTATTTTGAAATTTTGAGTGAAAACTCACGTGAGGTTCTAGTTTCTTTTAAAAGTGTAATAACTTACATAAAAAATGTTTTTTTAATTTATAATTAAAACCTTACGTGAAGCTTTAATACGTTTTAAAGAATAATATCTTACGTAAGAAATGTTTTGTTAATTTATAATTAAAACTTCATATAACAATTTATTTTGAAATTTTAATTGAAAACTCACGTGAGGTTTTATTTTCTTTTAAAGATTAATAACTTACGTAAAAAATGTTTTATTAATTTATAATTAAAACCTTACTTGAAGCTTTAATTCGTTTTAAAGATTAATATCTTACGTAAGAAATGTTTTATAAATTTATAATTAAACCTTCACGTAATAAATTGCTTTGAAAATTTAATTGTAAACTCACGTGTGGTTTTAGTTTCTTTTAAAGAGTAATAATTTACGTAAAATATGTTTCAATAATTTATAATTAAAACCCTACGTGATGTTTTAATTCGTTTTAATTAGCAATATCATACTAAAAAAAAGTTTATAAATTTATAATTGAAAATTCACGTAAGAATTTGTTTTGGAATTTCAATAGAAAATTTATGTGAGGTTTTAATTTCTTTCATGAAGTAATATCTTACGTAAAATATGTTTTATTTATTTATATTTAAAAACTTATGTGAGGTTTTAAATCGTTTTATAGAGTAATGTTTTACGTAACAAATGTTTCAGAAATTTATGATTAAAAGTTCACGTAAGAATGAGCTTTGGATTTTAAAGTGCAAATTCACGTGAGGTTTTAAATTGTTTTAATGAATGATATTTTACGTAAAAAATGTTTTTTAATTTATAATTAAAACTTCAAATAAGAATTTGATTTGTAATCTTTAATTGTAAACTCACGTGAAGTTTTAGTTTCTTTTAAAGAGTAATAACTTACGTAAAAAAAGTTTTATTAACATATTTAAAACCTTACGTGAAATTTTAATACGGTTTAAAGAATAATATTATAATTAAAACTTCACGTACGAATTTCCTTTGAAATTTTAATTGAAAACTCACGTCAGGTTTTGGTTTCATTTAAAAAGTAATAATTTACGTAAAAAATGCTTTACCAATTATAATTAAAACCTAACATGAGGTTTTAATACGTTTTAAAGAATAATATCTTACGTAAAATATGCTTCATAAATTTATAATTAAAACTTCACTTAAGAATTTATTTTGAAATTTTAATTGAAAAATCACGTGAGGTTTTAGTTTCTTATAAAGAGTAATAACTTACGTAAAAAATGTTTCAATAATTTATAATTAAAACCTTACGTGAAGTTTTAATTCGTTTCAAAGAATAATATCTTACGTAAGAAATGTTTTATAAATTTATTATTAAAATTTCACGTAAGAATTTATTTTGAAATTTTAATGGAAAAGTCACGGGAAGTTTTAGTTTCCTTAAAAGAGTAATAACTTAAGTAAAAATGTTTTTATAATTTATGATTATAACCTTACGTGAGGTATTAATTGGTTTTAATGAATAATATCTTACGTAAAAAATATTTTATAAATTTATAATTGAAACTTCACGTAAGAAGTTGTTTTGGAATTTGAATTGAAAACTCACGTGAGGTGTTAATTTGTTTTAATGAATAATATCTTACGTAAGAAATGGTTTAATAATTTATAATTAAAACTTCACATAAGAATTTGATTTGGAATTTTTAATTGAAAACTCATATGAGGTTTTAATTTCTTTTACAGAGTAATAACTTACGTCAAAATGTTTTATTAATATATATTTAAAACCTTACGTAGAGCTTTATTTGGTTTTAAAGAATAATATCCT
>SEYY01008663.1:7500-15000 GCA_009176605.1 Armadillidium nasatum | reverse complement strand
AAAACCAACACATTCGAGAATACATACATACATATACATTAAGATTATATACATACATACGTACGTACTGTACGAATATTCGGTGTACAAGTATACACACACCTACAATGATCTTTATGTTTCCCTTAGGCAGAAATCTTTGTGCAATTTCTATTCCTCTTACCTATTGATTGCTGAAGATAATCTTATAGAGCTATAATTTAGTGATCGAACGCGGATGGAGAACGCAAGCAGAAACTCTCTTATCAGAGAGCCCTGGAGAGAAATTAAATGACTGGGTTTGATTCACAGTGGATGATTAATCAATTGACGTTCAAGAGACAATCATGGTGCAGTTCAGTTGAGTTTTAAGGAATATAAAAAGAGACACTCAAGAGATGATCCAGGGATGATCAAGTGTGCTTCAATCGAATATGAAGAGGTATACAAAGGATGCCCTATAAATGCTCTAGGGATGCTCAAATGTTGCTTTAGTATTCAGGAATGTTCAAGAGATAACTATGAAAGATTTAACTAAAATCAAAAAATATACAAGGGACTCTCAAGTAACGCTCTAGATATGATCAAGCGTAGTTAAATCGACTATCAAAAAATGCACAAGTGGCACTCAAGGGGGGATCAAATGATGTTCAGTTGAATATCAAAGAATATATTTTCAAGGAATATACAATGGATAATCATGTGAGGTTCAATTGAATATCAAATATATAGAGACTATCAAGGAACATTAGAAAGGAGCAAATGAAACTTCAGGGATAGTCAACAGACGTTCAAAAGACTTTCAATGGAGACACAAGTGATATTCCAGGGATACGTAACGTATTACATTAAAAAGAATTCAAAGATAAATCAATAAATATTCAAATGATGCTCAAAGGATGATCATTCTTAAATATTTGATTTAAAGAATTTGTGATGAAAGTTATGCTAAACTTTTATCTAAACTATGATTTTTGTTCCGAAACTAAGTCGAATTTATAGTCGCAATCATTGTATGAATTAACAACGCAATGCTATATGGGAAGGAGTCAAAATTGAAGTTAAGTTCTAATTTGGAGTCTAACAATTTGGGAATCGATTTAGCTATTCTTGAGTGCCTCCAGAGCTCATCAGTAAAGTAATTTGAAGGTGCTACTTACGTAAATTAATTAACGCTTAATATTTATCAACTTTACAAGTTACAATCAATATAGGATAATGAAAAAAAATAAGTAGTTTATTTTTTCATACTCTATTATAATTTTTTCTTAAAATCTTAAATTAAAAATATTCTTTTTATTTACATCATTTAATTTTAAATTATAAATAAAATTTAAAACTATTAATTAATACGAATATTTAAATTAGAAGTAAATAACTAGGAACGGCTCGTTATTAAAGGACACAGGGGCCTGCCCCACCAGTTTTCATTTTAAGCAAATAAATTTCTTAATTGAAAAATTGCTTTTCCATAATTTTCACACTTTTAAAAAGAAAATGCAAATATTTGTTGTAACTTCAAAATTAATTGTCCAGAAAAAAAAATTTTTTTTTCCACTTTTTCCTTCAGTTTCGGAGCCTGTTATCAGGTTCCAATAAATTTTTATTAGTGCAGTAAATAACAAATATACGCACGCACGCTCTTTGTGACGTCGACTTCCATTCATTAAATATATTTTAAGCTTGGAACTTTTTGCGACTGGCCCAAAGGGAAGGGAAAATTCTATTTTTAATGCTAAACTCATAATTGACTTACGCTAATTTCGAAATGCTAAATTATTTGGTTGCTATTGTAACTTTACTTCTTATATATATATATATATATATATATATATATATATATATATATATATATATATATATATATATATATATATATATATAGATATATATAGATATATATATATATATATATATATATATATATATTAATGTTAATAAACGCAATGATTATGATAATACAATAATTACAGAATACAAATTTCTGTAACGAAATCGTTGTCTTTTATTCTGAAAATTGAGTGTTTTTTTCTTGGAATTTCGAACATGTTTGAGTAACTCTTTTAAAAAAAAATTTAATGACTATCAGTGTAGTGGGAAAATGAATGCATTTATTTTACAGTATATTTATTTAGGTATATATTTTTCCAAAAAATACTGCTATATAAAATAATTCTATATAAAGAAACTTGCAGTTATATGTCTGTCTGTCTGTCTGTCTCTCTCTCTCTCTCTCTCTCTCTCTCTCTCTCTACATGTATATATATATATATATATATATATATATATATATATATATATATATATATATATATATATATATTATATATATATATATATATATATATATTCTTTAATCTTTAACTTTTTTTAGTTACAGAAATTATACAAACAAAAATCGCATACTATATACACATTAATACAAAACTGAAATGGGCTTCTGGGGGACGAATTAATAATAATAACAATAATAATAATAATAATAATAATAATAATAATAATAATAATAATAATAATAATAATAATAATATATAATAATAATAATAATAATAATAATAATAATAATAATAATAATAATAATAATAATAATAATAATAATAATAATAATAATAATTAACAGACTTCAATTGAATTAAGTATTTTTTTTTTTACTTTTCCTCAATCCCCAACTTCCAACACTAACTTTCGTTTTTTCCAATTTATTAACCACAAATGTGAGTAAATTTCTTGATTTTATTATGATTGACATTTTTTTTTTATTTGTAATTTTTTTTTTTGAAACTTTTAGTGAATTTATTAAATCTAAATTTTAATAAATGATTTTACTTAATGTTTTAAAGTTTAAAATAAAGTTACAGTTTGATGACGATAATTTTTGATGAAGTGAACTTCGGAAAATTAATTGATAGCAAAATATTTATGTCTATTTTCTTAGTAATAATTAATCGTGTTCATTGTCATTTTAATTTCAGCGTAATTTCCTTATGGCCACCAAAATAACAATGTAATTTCCTTTCTAATTATTAAAAGAATCTTCATTTAATGAAATTTTCATTTTTGAAATAAAAAAATCAAAAATAATTTCTTTCCTGGTAAGAAGCAACTTGGTCATTTTTACCTTATAATGTAAATTATAAGGTAAATTTTGGTAATAATAATAATAATAATAATAATAATAATAATAATAATAATAATAATAATAAATTTAATAATTTAATAATTAAAATTTTTTAAAATTAATTACCATTAATTAAGGATCAATTTAAAAAATATTAAGAAAATTAAACTTTATATATATTATATATATATATATATATATATATATATATATATATATATATATATATATATATATATATATATATATATATATATATATATATATATATATATATATATATATAAGCAAAGCCTGGCCGCCAGTATTTTTTCCCTGGTAAATATTAAATAATCTATCAGAACAAATGAATAAAAACAAACATGAATCTAATAATACTAAAGAGCATATCGAAATTTTTAAAGAATATTTTCAAAAGTGCTTCTCTCTCTCACACACACACACACACACACACACGCACACACACACACACACACACACACACACACACACACACACACACACACACACAGAGGGACTGGAATTTGAATTTATATAAGTAAATTTATTTTTCGAATAGAATATTCTCGAACATTTTTATACGGGAATGGGATGGGG
The DNA here is from genome assembly GCA_009176605.1 of Armadillidium nasatum. Taxonomy (NCBI): domain Eukaryota; kingdom Metazoa; phylum Arthropoda; class Malacostraca; order Isopoda; family Armadillidiidae; genus Armadillidium; species Armadillidium nasatum. Next base: position 11,306 of record SEYY01008663.1, on the reverse strand, counting down.
ATGGGGATGGGGGGGATGGGGATGGGGATGGGGATTGAGATTGGGACTCTATCCCAAATTTATTTTCACATTTTGTTTTTTGATCTTTGTCCATATATAAATTATATTTATGATACATATTAAAAGCTAGAAATAAGTTAGATACTCAAAACTAGATACTAAAACATATTGAAAGCTAGAAATTAGTTACATATTGAAAATTAGAAACTTTTACATATTAAAAGCTAGAAATAAGTTAGATATTCAAAACTAAAAACTATTACATATTAAAAGCTAGAAACTAGTTAGATATTGAAAATTAGAAACTATTACATATTAAAAGCTAGAAATAAGTAAGATATTGAAATGATGAAACTATTACATATTAAAGCTAGAATTGAATTAGGCATTAAAAGCTAGAAATGAATTAGACATTAAAAGCTAAAAATGAGTTTGATTTTAAACATCAGAAAAGAATTATAAATTAAAAGGCAGAAACGAATTAGATTATAAAGCCATAAACAAGTCTGAAAATACAAGATAGAAATGAGTTAGATATTTAAAGCTAGAAATGATTTTAATGTTAAAATCAAGAAATGAGTTTCATATTAGAAGCTAGAAATAAGTTTAATATTATAAAGTAGAAATGAGTTAGACATTTAAAGCTAGAAATGAGATTGAAATTAAAAGCTAGAAATGAGTTTATTACTAAAATAAGAAAAAGTTTAATAGTAAACTCATTTCTACTTTTAAAATAGCTAATTTCAACTTTCTAATATAAACTCATTTCTAGTTTTTATAAAAAAATTACTAGTTTTTTAAATGACATCTCCTCTGGGGCATCATTAAAAAAAAATAAAGGCCAGAAATGAATATGGCAGCTCCCCTGGGATGTGTAGTTCCAAAACAAAATACTAAAGGCCAGAAATGAATTTGGCAGCTCCCCTGGGATGTGTAGTTCCAAAACAAAACACTAAAGGCTAGAAATGAATATGGCAGCTCCCCTGGGATGTGTAGTTCCAAAACAAAACACTAAAGGCCAGAAATGAATATGACAGCTCCCCTGGGATGTGTAGTTCCAAAACAAAACACTAAAGGCTAGAAATGAATATGGCAGCTCCCTGGGATGTGTAGTTCCAAAACAAAACACTAAAGGCTAGAAATGAATATGGCAGCTCCCCTGGGATGTGTAGCTCTAAAACAAAACACTAAAGGCCAGAAATGAACATGGCAGCTCCCCTGGGATGTGTAATTCCAAAACAAAACACTAAAGGCCAGAAATGAATTTGGCAGCTCCCCTGGGATGTGTAGTTCCAAAACAAAACACTAAAGGCCAGAAATGAATATGGCAGCTCCCTGGGATGTGTAGTTCCAAAATAAAACACTAAAGGCTAGAAATGAATATGGCAGCTCCCCTGGGATGTGTAGCTCTAAAACAAAACACTAAAGGCCAGAAATGAATATGGCAGCTCTCTGGGATGTGTAGTTCCAAAACAAAACACTAAAGGCCAGAAATGAATATGGCAGCTCCCCTGGGATGTGTAGTTCCAAAACAAAACACTTAAGGCTAGAAATGAATATGGCAGCTTCTCTGGGATGTGTAGTTCCAAAACAAAACACTAAAGGCCAGAAATGAATATGGCAGCTCCCCTGGGATGTGTAGTTCCAAAACAAAACACTAAAAGCTAGAAATGAATATGGCAGCTCCCCTGGGATGTCTAGTTCTAAAACAAAACACTAAAGTCAGATAAGAATAAGGCAGCTCCCCTGGGGTGAGTGGCACTAAAACAAAGTACTAAAGGCTAGAAATGAATTCGATATTAAAAACTACAAATAAATTTGATTTTAAAAGCTAGAAATGGGTTTGAAATGAAAAGCTCAAAAGAAGTTTGATATTAAAATCTAGAACTGAAAATAATATTAAAGTTAGAAACAAACTATAAAATAAAATACTTAAGAAGATTTTTTTTCACTATTCAATGTAAAAGAGTGAAAGCGAATGAATGATTTTGGATTTTATTTTTCCTTTCATTTTTAAACTTTTTGGTTTCTCAATTAATTTTTTCTTTAATCTTGAATTCAGTAATTAGGAGAAGTCGTCTATGTCTGAGACACGTCAAAATTTTTGGAAGGAACAAAAAAGTTTCAATTAAGAAATGCGACTCAATGTTGAATAGAAAACTTTTTAATCGATTTATCACAAAGTTTCATCTTGGGAAAATCTTCTTTTTATTTTTCTTACTTTTTTCTTTCTTCTTTTTCTTTCTTCTATTCTCTACATTCTATTATATATATATATATATATATATATATATATATATATATATATATATATATATATATATATATATATATATATATATATATATATATATATATATATATATATTATATATATATATATATATATATATATATATATATATATATATATATATATATATATATATATATATATATATATATATATATATATATATATATATATATATATATATATTATATATTATATTATATTTTTTATTTCTTCTGGTGGGCAAAGGACAGAGGCCTACTTATGTTCCACCAGAGTTAGGGGAAAGTCGGGAACATGGTCAAATTAAAGGCCGACGTGACCTGATACACGGCGTTTGAAGTGCCTAAGTCATAGGAAATTGGGAAAATAGATGAAGAAAGTGTGTTCCAGATTTTACCAGTGGAGTACATGTAAGATTGAGCATAGCGGTTAAGTCTGGGGTCAGAGAGTTGGACAGAGAAAGGATGAGACTGTGTAGAAAGACGAGTCGCACGAACCCTTCTTAATGGAGGAGGTATGCGACGAGAGAGTTCAGAAGAGCAGTGACCATTGTAATAGCGATAGTATAAGAGAGAGTGACGCAACATTTCGACGGGCAGAAAGAGATTGGAGAGAATTAGTAAGAGCAGGAGAATTGATAAGGCGAAAAGCTCTAGACTCCACCTTTTTCAGGAGAGCTGTATGAGTGGAACCACCCCAGATGTGTGACGCATACTCCATACAGGGGCGAACAACACCCCTATACAGAGCAAGCAACTGGGGTGGTGTGAAGAAATACTGAAGGCGCCTCAGAACACCCAACCTCTTAGAAGCTTGTTTAGAAAGAAAGATCACGAGAAAAAGAAACACCTAGAATATTAAGGAGAGATGAAGGTTTGAGTTGCGTGTTTTCGAAGAAGATATCGTAGTTGTGTGGAAGATTGTGTCGAGTAGAGAGATGGAGGAATTGAGTTTTTGAGGCATTGAAAACGACCATGTTTTCTTTGCCCCAATTTGAAATGAGAGATAGATCAGAGGTTAGTTGCTCCAAGGCCACCCTCCTTGCCTCTATTAACTGTTGCTGGGAGGGGCGTCTTTCAAAATGAAAGGAGTAATGAAGGGTGGAGTCATCAGCATAGGAGTGGATAGGAGATGAAGTAATAGAAGAAGGTCATTAATGAAAAGTAGAAAAAGTGTTGGGGATAGGACAGATCTTTGAGGAACACCACTATTAATAGATTTATAGGATAAACGGTGGCCGTCTACAACAGCTGCTATAGAACGACCAGAAAGGAAATCAGAGAGAAGGTCACAGAGAGAAGGATAGATTCCGAAAGAGGGAAGTTTGGAAATCAAAGCTTTGTGCCAGACTCTATCGAAAGCTTTCGATATGTCCAGCGCCACAGCAAAAGATTCACCGAAATGCCGAAGAGCGGAGGACCAAGAATCAGAGAGAAGGGAAAGAAGATCACCAGTAGAGCGTTTCTTACGAAAGCCATACTGGCGATCTGAGATAAGATTAGAAGAATTGAGATGTTTCCAAATCTTCCTC
>SEYY01008663.1:0-2500 GCA_009176605.1 Armadillidium nasatum | reverse complement strand
GTAAGCCTTAGTAGTTACTTTGTTATCTAACTTTTAAACAAAAAATTGGTCAAACATTTTGTACGTAATAAGTGTGATATTGTGGGTAATTGGATCGCTCACAATATTGGAGGTCCCACCGAGACTCCTCTTTCACTGGGGTGTTAGTTATCACTTATATTTTGATGCTTTGTTAATTTAAAATGTATGTAACTGATAATTTGCAATTGGTTTAAAAATTTATCTAATTATTTATTTATGCATATTTGTATTTAAAATATATAAGTATCTAATTTGTCTATTTATTTATTATTTTTAAAAGGTAAAGAAAAAATGACTAGTGAAAGGATTCAGGAAGTTCATGAATTAGAAACCGATGTAATGCCGGAGGAAGGTTTGGAGAGAGATGATTTGGAAGAAGATTTATTTGACACTTTTGGATGATTTGCCAGAGCCACAAAAAAGTGAATACAAAGAAGGAAAGCTTTCATTATCCACTATCAACATGCTCTTTCGGATGAATAAAGAAAAGCATGCTACGAAATTAAGACGTTCGCAGCTTCCACCTCTGGTGGGTTCCATAAGTGTAAGTTCTGAAACGGAAGGACGTAAGTTTCATACTATTGTAACTTCTTTTAATAGTACAGGTGAAGTTAACGTAACAACTGTTTATTGTACCCCAATCTGTAGTACAACCCCTTCAGTTACGCAAATGTACCCTCCCCAAGTGCCATTTCATACCCCGCTAACTACAACTCAAATTCCATATTTTAATACTCCTATATATCAAGGTATTCCCCCTGTCACGACGACACCGTATATGTCATTTATTTCAGGAAAACACATCCCAGAAATTTGCATATTCGATGAGTTTGGATTGCAATCTTTAGATGAATATTTTACTTTATTTGAAAATTTTTGTAACACTAAATATGGTTCAGATAGGCAATATTGGTTGATGGCACTTGAAAAGAAACTTCAAGGAAGTTTTTTAACCTACTATAAAATGAATGGAGGCCATACGTCAAATTATGACATTATTAAAAATCAATTACTAACATATTATAAAACAACCAAAGAATTGGGAAATCTTAAGCAGGTAACATTTGCTTCGGTAAAGTATGAGGGCGAAAAAATTCACGATTATATGGCCAAACTTAGGTTTTTGTTTACTAAGACTTATCCTCATATCGATCCAGAGACCTCCGATGAACTCTACGAGAAATTAAGGAATACACTACCAGAGAAAACTAAGAAACTGGTTGCAAGTAAGTATTTAGAAATGAAATCTATATTTAACATGAAAATGTCTTACAGTGCCATTCAAAATTTTGTGCTTGCTTTGGAAAGTTGCAATGAAATTTCGGTATCTGAAAGTAAGTCCCACTTATTCTTATGTAGAGGAAGAGAAGAGTGATAAGAAAGTAGTTAATATTGTACGACCCAAGGTAAAGTTTAACACCAGTAAGATAGTAAGTAAGAAAAATGATCAACAAAAAGAATGCAGCTATTGCACAAAGTCTGGCCATACTTCAGAAAACTGTTTTAAGAAGCTAGGTTTGTGTTACGGATGTGGGTCAGGTTCTCACTTAATTTCAGAATGCAAAGAAAAAAGAAATATTTCAAAAAGAGAGAAAGTTGAAAAAGAGGATATTCCAGTCTGTCAATTTTGTGACAAGAAAGGACACATTGCCAAATCTTGCTGGTTTGCAAATCCAAAATTAAGGCCCAAGAAAAAACTCCCGGAAAACAGTGAAGACAACAGTAGCTTACAGGAAAACTAGTAACACCTAAGGTAATGAGTGGGGTGACCTTAGGTGTAAGAAACAGATATGATGTATTATGTGACGAAATGGATGAAAAAATCCCTACTACTGAAGCAGACATAGGAAAACCTATTGAAAACTGTAACCTAAATGAACCACCACCACCAGATATAAAAGAAGATTCTTTTACCCAGGAACTCCCAGAATTGGAGGTAAAAAGTTTTGTTTGTGAAAATGAATCTGCCCTTAAAATGCTAAACTGTGGAGAATTAAAATCACTTCCTGTAGTTCTTTATGACATAACATGTGAAACTTTACTAGACAGTGGATCTAGGAAAAACTACTTGGGAAACGATCTTTTTATTAAATTAGCCTCAGAAAGGAGGTTTGATATAGTAGAAAATACAATATTTTTAGAATTTTCTATAGCTAATATATGTTTTTCAGATGAATTTACGATATTACCCAACAACCCAAGTTATTCCTTATTTTTAGGTGAAAGTTTCTTCACAAAGCATAAGATTATTTTGGATATGACTAAAGATAAATTAATACACCATGGTGGGTATGAAGAAACCTTTTGGGAAATTTATTTCAGAAAGAATGCATGTAGAAGAGTTTTACATGAAGTACATTGCCTCTTGGGCGAAGATTTTGACAAAGAAAAAAAAAGTAGTGAAACTTGAAATTCCTGATACGTCGATTGACTTTGTTGAATATGAGGAACTTGTTTGTGAACCATTAAATGAAGCAAA
>SEYY01008662.1:45000-66333 GCA_009176605.1 Armadillidium nasatum | reverse complement strand
TATATATATATATATTTTTTTCTTCAGTTGTATATGTCGGTGAGGTGCGTGGTGCGCAGAATTCGATGCGGTGTGGCGCGCAACGAATGACAGATGGTGCGGTGCCGGTGCACGACGACCTGGTGCGGTGTGGTGCGCTGCGGTGCGGAAAATTCCGGAGCTCGGCCATCCCTAAATAACGGCCTTACCGAGTTGGAAATGCTGATATTTTGTCTTTCTATCTAACATTTTTTAAATTTATTTCTTTATTTATTATTTAATTTTTAATTTATTTTTATTATTATTATTTTTTTGTACTATTGTTCATAATTTAAAGATACAATTAAATTAACATTAGTGTACATCACTCAAAATAGGTATTTTATAACGTACATAAAAGCATTCGATAAAAAAAAATAAATAAATAAATAAAAAAAAATAAAAAAAATAAAAAAAATTCTTATATATCCCAAGCCACAGAAAACTGGCTGAAAATGATTGTTCAGTTGGCTGAATGGCTGAGATGGCTGATATGGCTGTGATTGTAAATTCAATCTTTGCTGAATAGGAGTTGTTTGTACTTTTTAATAAATTTCCACCTACATAACAACAAACGATAATAAAAAAAAATCTCATATCAAGCATGCTACTTGAACTCACAGCACGTATCGAACATAAAATACTCTTCCGAAACTTAATAGGAAACAGGGTTTCACAAGGCGTTATACTTTCCCCTCTGCAGTCATTTATTGTTGACCCTCTTGTGCATCATATATATAACATTATATACAGAAGACATTATGATCCTTTTACATTCAAACGGCAAATATGGAATGTTCATTTAATGTTACATTTAATGTTACTCTTTTATCAACTGAATGTCAGTTTTCATGCACTAAAAATCGACTTTATCTCTACTCATCTTCAAAATCTATTTAACCAAACAACCACCTCATTCAACAAACAACCACCTCATTCAACAAACAACCACCTCATTCAACAAATCCCCTAAAATCCTATGTATCACATATGATATTTACACGCTGCTCTCGTCCAACCTCAAATTTTCAACATCATATAGGCACAGTCAGTAGGAAATTACTACAAAAGAATTTGATAATGAAAAATTTATCCATCTTTCCAATGTACAGAGGCAATTCGCAAAATTTTCCTTAATAGTACGCCTCTTTATATATAACCTAATATACTGCTACATAAACCACCCTTACTGTAGCCTGAAAAGCTACATGATGCTTTATAAACCAGCTTCTCCATAAACTAGTTTCTCTACAACCTGATAAGATGCTATATATATTAACCATTCCCTTCTATTATAGACTGATATGCTGCTATATATTAGCCATTCTCTCTATTATAGCATTATAGTTTGATATGCTGCTATGCAAACCAGGCTCTCTATAGCCTAATATGCTGCTACATAATCCATCCTCTCTGTAACCTAATATAATGCTACATTAACCATCCTCTCTGTTGCTTAATACGCTGCTACTTAAACTATCCTCTCTATAGCCTGATATGTTGCTGTTCACAAACCAAACCAACCTCCACACCTAATTGATCATATTATTTGCACGTGTTCGTGAAATTTTCATATACAAATTTAAAGTATGAAAAATTGATAATAAATCGTTAAAATGTTACAAAATTTTTAATAAAAAAATTTTTAAAAATAATAAATAAATATATATATACACTGAAAAAACTGTTTGGTTGCAGAGACCAAAAATTGGTTGTTGTAACCAAACTTTTTTGTCGATATAGAGCACTATAAATTTCGGTTACCATAACAAAGGTACTTTTGTTACCAAAACGAAAAAATTTGTTATCCACGACTAAAAATATTGTACCAGTAACCAAATTTTAGTAAACGTTACAAAAATTTAGTCAAAAGAATTGGTTGTGATTACCAAAACTTTCATAACTAAATTGATTTTAGTTACTGTAACCAAAATCTCTAACCAAATTGTCGTTATAATAACAAAATATTTGTTTATCATTACCAAAAATTTGTTCCAATAACCAAAAAATTTATTTGAAATTTATTAGGAATCTAAATGGGAATCTGGGAATTTAGTAATCTCAACCAAAAATTTAGTTATCTCAACAAATTAGTATGTTACATTGACCAAAATATAGTTTCATTGTTTGGTTGAAGTAACTAAGATTTGGTGGGGTCTACTAAATTTTTTGTCGAATTGTTGGTTAAAGTAACTAAACCTTCGTTGAAACTAATAAATTGTTTGTCTAATGTTTGGTTAAAGCAACTACACTTTTGTTGGATCCACTTATTTTTTTTTCGTTCTAATAAAAATTTTGTTCCTGGAACCAAAATTATAGTTTCTACAGCACCCGCCGTTCGTTCTCATAACAATACTTTTGTACTTCAATTTAGTTATGATAATCATATATTGTTAATGTGAACAAAAAAATTAGCAGTTGCGGTAACTAAAATTTGTTAATTACAACATATTGGCGATTGAAATTTCTTAAATCTAAAAAGTTAAATGTACAAATAACTTATATTTCCTTTACGGAATAATTAACTTTGCAATAATTTCTAGATTATTTTAAATTTTGTACTCATAAACCGATTGAATATTTAAAAACTTAAGTCTATTAGGATTATTTTTACAAAGGGAAATATTTTTAAATGAATTCAGTGCTTGAGACGTCAAAGTTTCCCTTTGTAAAAATAATCCTAATTAAACTATGTTGTCGTTTAAATATTAGTCAATTTTATGAGTGCGATGTTAAATCTATAAACTATTGCAAAGTAATTTATACCGTAAAGAAGATTTAATATATTTGTACATTTAACTTTTCAGATTTAATAAAATATTAATCGAAAACATGTTGTTACTAACATATTTTTGCAACTGCTTGGAAACAAAGAAATTTTTTTTACACTGTTAACACACTATAAATTTGTTATATAAACTTTATAATTGGTTTAAAAAAAAAGATAAACATGATAGTTGCAAAATTATTTATTTGAAATAATGAAAACGAAAAAATTTTATATACAAAATTTTTTTTAAAATGAATGAAAAATATAAAAAAAATTTCATTAAAGACATGTTTACCAAGCATAACATTCATCTTGTAAGAATTAAAATCAGCACAGTTAGATAAGACATAATAGGCATAAATTTGTGTTTTGAGATATTTCAAATTCATGAACATGATAATGAGAATTAAATTCAAAAGTGTTCTACATTCTTTAACACAAAACATTAAATTTGAAAGATCATAAAATAAAATGTAAATAATTGGACAAAATATCGGCATATCTTTAAAAGTAGAAAGTAAAAAGTAATTTGATTTATACGTAATATCATTAAAAACAACACAATATGGGTTAAACCTTTGCCCATAACTTATATTTTCATATAGGTGATATGCCAGTAATATTTTTTAAATCTATTTTTTTCCGCATACAATGTTATCATCGAAATCTCTTTTTGAGATTAAACGGTAAGAAAATTTTAACTGATATTTAGTAGCAATTGTTTTTAGTATATTTCGTCTGCAATTGCTACTATTACTGATTAATTTTAACTACGTTTAGATTCAAATTTCATTCACCACAAATGAATAATTGGACCACATGCACAAACCTTCCTATGATAATGTATCATAAAATGTTTTGATTTTAAATTAGAATCAGTAAATAACTAAGTACAATTCATGATGTTCTGAAATAATAGTTGACAATAAAATATGTATTCCTTTTTGGAGAGAGTTTGAAAATAAAATATCTAAAATTTGTCTCAATATTAAATAGAATTATTATGTTTATTGAAAGTCTAATCGGATATTTCATCAATATTGTATGAAATAATATCTGAAATTAGTTCACAAACACCTAAAACCGTTTTATCCCACTCAGTTTCAATTTCAAAAATATTTTTGAATGAAATCCACATTTTCACTCAAATGGATATCTTGCATGAGCAACGCGAAAAACTTTAAAGCAATTTTCAACTGCCTTTAATGGTGAGTCAAATCCGTATAAAATGTCGTTCAATACTACGTAAGAATCTGAGCTATATTCAAAGGTCTTTCCTCTGCAAAATTACAAATGGTTGCATGCTCAAAGAAATTTGGGAAAGTTTCTCTTGGTTTTCTGGATATAGTGACAGACATCCTCGGGATTCTGAAAAAAAAGTTTAGGATAAAATCAAGAAATGGGAGATGATTAAAGGAACTGAAATCAATATCGCGTTTTGTTATATAAATAGGGTAAATAATCAACGGGTATGGTAAATATAAATAAGTGTTTACCCATTTCTTAAATACTCCACCAAAATATGTTATGTTAAATGCCAAAAATATCTAAAAAATGTACACTTTCAAAAAAATATTCCTACTATAAAATTATATTATTTTAAATGCAATTACATTTTTCAATTAGTGGATGAAAGAAAGCCTGGTTAAGAAAACTGAAAGCTATATATATATATATATATATATATATATATATATATATATATATATATATATATATATATATATATATATATATATATATATATATATATATATATATATATATATATATATATATATATATATATATATATATATATATATATATATATATATATATATATATATATATATATATATAGATTGAATCGGCAACATCGTGGCGTACATATGCACAACATCCGCCTTTTTTAAGAAAATTGAGGATAGAGATAGTAGGAGGGAATAGAATAGGAGTTGCTGTCAGAAAGTTCAGACACCTGACTTTCGATCAAGAACAAGAACTGGAGGTTTAGACGAAGGGAGGTGGTTTTCAACAAGTTGAAATTAGATTGAAGACCGCGCACGCTACATAAATCAATAAAAAAAGACCGGCAAGAGAACACATCAGCAGTTCCTCGGCGGCATGAACCTCATCACCGGTTGCCGACAAATCCCAAGTGGTGATGGGGAAGAATACGAAGTTTATGAGAGGTAATTTTTAGTTGGAACTGAGGAACTGTTAACGGACGCCATTTTTTTTATGTAGATGAGAAGAAGAGAGATAAAAGTACCTGGACAAGCCTGACGATATTGCTACTGTTACGATTTAGTTAATAGCAAAGTATAATAAAATCTAATTAATAATTCAATAAAAATTACCTGAACATGTATCACAAAAGCCTCTTGCATATCACGTTTGTAAGGTTTCCAAAATGTGTTCTTTTTTAATGGAAGCGAAATTTATTTTTGGTTTTAGCAGCAACGGTAGTAAATACAAAAGCACAGCATCTTCTCCTAAGAAAATAAACAGGGATGTTAAAACCTAAGAAACCGTATTCATGAGTTGTAATTTATCATAAAAGTTCGACCTCAAACTTTATTGGAAAGATTCTAGTCTGAAACAATTAAAGGACTAATAACAAAATATCTAACACAAACACACACACTTCACACTCTTACTCAAAACTAAATTTTGTAATATAATAGGCATAATTATATTTCAACATTAATATATAATAATGGAGGTCATGCCTTTCATTAAACTATGTGATTTATAAAAACATTTTCCAGTAAAACATGAATATCTTATAATTATCATTAATTACTATTTTCAAATAAGTAAATTTTCATAAAAATCATAATTAAAATGAAAGCAAACATAAATTACTGCTACCTCCTGAATTTTCCGGATAAACACTTTTTAAAACATGTTTTATCTTTGATTCTCTCCATCATCAAATGTTTAATACTTTCTTTGTTCAAATTCCACTTGAGATAAAATTTAGCAGAAGTGCCGAACAGTCGTAAAATCAATGTTTACCTAATTAAACAAAAAAATAGTAGTATAATTCTTCCACTTTAAGAAGACATGCCTATTATACTATATATATATATATATATATATATATATATATATATATATATATATATATATATATATATATATATATATATATATATATATATATATATATATATATATATATATATATATATATATATATATATATATATATATATATTCACCAGAATGTATCCATTTGCATGCTCCAATATTGGTCAATCAAGCAAAGTACTGCTTATGGTACTTATTAGTTATGGTGAATAACTAATATTCTGTTAGCAGAAGTTTCCTTCCATATTTGTTCAACTAGTCCCCAAGGTTGTCTATTAAATTTCTGCCATTGCTGCTTTTCAAAATATTCTTCCTCTGACAAATAGTCACCTGAAAAGTTTGCCAAATTATCTTATTATTTTAAGACAATTTTTCATTCAATAATCTAATAGATTTTTATTTATTACCTAACTTTAAAATATAATTATATAAATTAAAAAAAATTCGTAGGTTATTTAATAAAACAAATAAAAAATACATATAATATACCTTCATTCAATGTGATACTGTTAACAGATTTTTTAGTTCCACTTTTAAAATTTTGTTTTGAATATAATCCAAGTTTTCGAAACTTTTGTCTGATATTCCGGTACCTTTCAATGAACTTTCCTTAGGTTCTTTTCTGTTGTATGCCGTCCGTTTGAGGTGGAATGAAGTAGGTATTCGAATCCTCCTTTGGAAATAATTTAGGAATAAGATAATCATAAAATTGCATTATCTTGTTTACAGATCTGTGATATATATATATATATATATATATATATATATATATATATATATATATATATATATATATATATATATATATATATATATATATATATATATATATATATATATATATATATATATATATATATATATATATATATACCCCCCCCCCCAAAAAAAAAAAAAAAAAAAAAAAAAAAAAGGCCAAAGCTATTTGACTTTGAAAAAGTGTTTTTGCAAGACTCATGTGATTGGAAATATAGAATATGAAAGAAGAAACTTTATCCTGTTACAAATGAATTCTATTCCAGCAACAAGTATAAATCACTAACAATACTACCTATAGTTTCAATGTAGAGGCTCACCGCATAGAACATAAAATATTTAAAAACTGACAAATATTTTAATTAATTATTATTAAAAGTGTGGCATGCAGATATTTGCATTTCAGTTCTAAAACATTTAATGTATTATCTCAGAAATTAATTTTAATTAATTTTAAATATATATTCAAAGAATACCAACACTTTATCCTGTTAACATTATTTAATTTAAAAATTTACTCCATAATAAAATGCTCCTGTTCAATGCAATGATCAACTAAAATTTGAACTATATCATCTCTGTGAACTTTCTCAAGTTTTCCATATAGTTCTTAATTTCTTAACATGATTTGTCCTTTTGATGCTCTTTTCAAAATTTCTTTAATATCTATATTATGCAAAGTTCATTATTTAAAACTTTTAAATAAAATCCTCAATTGCAATTCTATATATATATATATATATATATATATATATATATATATATATATATATATATATATATATATATATATATATATATATATATATATATATATATATATATATATATATATATATATATATATATATATATATATATATATATATATAACACGTTAGTTACGATCACCTCAAGTTTTGGCATTGCTGCTGATGATGTTGCTACTGCAAATGAATCCTCTGTATCTACCCCATCATCAAGCTTCATTTTCCTTGAAATTGGCTTGTGTCCTGCATTTCCATTTAAGTCAGAGGATAGTTCTTCAGGATCAGACACCTATATAATGTTAAAGTAACAAACACATGAATTGGTCACTAGTTTAAATTAAATTTGAATATCCCTATTATCCCAGGAATAAAATTTGTATAGGTCCATAAATGATACTCTGAGAAATGCATAATTATTTCTTCTACCAAGAAACCTTATAGGATAATTTTATGGGAGGACGGTTTGATCCCCATATTCTCTCCTCCTGACTAGGGCCCTGATATATATATATATATATATATATATATATATATATATATATATATATATATATATATATATATATATATATATATATATATATATATATATATATATATATATATATATGGACCAACTGGGGCTCGGTTAAAAATCAGGGAAAACTGCAGTTTGCCTGCTGGGGTTAAAATGGCAAATTATATTTATTAATGGTAGATTAAATCAAACATAATATAAGAAAATTAAGATTTTTCTTCTTGTTTTTTCAATATTTTATTTTTCTTTTGACTGCTCCTCTTCTGCTAGTGAATGTTCATCTTTGTTTTGATTTTAGACACCCCCATAAAGATTTGGTTGAAACATTTTTACTTGGGACATCCGGAGGTCCTCTTCTAATTTCCTGACTGCAAATGTTACATTTAGCTATTTGGAGCCTATCCTGAAACATTGTAAAGTACTCCCATACTGCAGAAGCTGATCTTTTTGCTATAGCAACTGATAGTATAAAAATAATAATAATTAAGAAATAATATAGTTAAACAATGCAAGTTTGATACACAACAATAAAATAGCAATGAAATGTATAAATACAAGTTAAATTGATAATTTTATATCTTACATTTTTTTAAAAACTTTAACTTAGGGTCTTACCTAAGAAAACCTGTTGAATCATTATTGTGAATCAGAAAAAAAAAATTTTTTTTTAAAGGAGTATATTATGTCATGTTTGAATAATAGCGTTTTTTTATATTTTGTCTTTTCTGCTCATTATTTGAGGTCTCTTCTTTCATTATTTTTATTCTTTATACTGTAGCTAGTTAAAGAATCTTCTTGTAAATTGTAATCATGTTAAAACAAAAACGAGTTGCTAAACTTTGTTAATACTTACTGGAAAATGGAAATGGAATATTTTTTGAATAAACACAAACATAAAAAAGTTATTAGTATTATATTTCCATTTATTATCCCTAAAAGATAATATTTTAATTTATAAAATATACTTGGGCACAACCAAATATGAAATACATGACTAAGTATTGGTTGTACATAGAATGCAATCCTTAGTTGCCTAGCAGTACACAAATTTTCTATCTTATTACTGTGTATTTCTTATAATAATTAAAGTTTCGGTATCGGCACCTAAAAAAAATAGAGTATCGGTATCGGCCTCTTTACTGGTATCAGTACATCTCTATAATAAAGGTTTTCATCTGATATTCCATTCCTCCCAAGCATGTAGCGAGAACTATATATCTATATATTTCATGATTAAGGAGTTATAGGAGCATCCACGATCCTTGAAAAACTTTCCATTTGTAAATATTATTTTTTCATATGAAAAACTTATGAATAAAACAGAATGTCATAGACAATATGTAATACTTTAGAATATAAATAATTACATATGGCGATGTAATTAGTATAATTATATGGTAAAGTTGTATAAAGGTATTTAAAAAAAAAAAAAACTATTGTCAATGCCCCTATCTATAGGGGAGATGAAGGGATATGCCGTTCTTCCATGCAGACAAAATACTGCCCTTCAAGCCATCACGAGTTCAGAGTGAGTGAACCATGTCCATATGCAATGAGAACTCATGATGCTTTCCAGAGGAGATATAATTCAATTACTTAAAATTTTCTCATCAATTGACAGATTAAATGTAAACAAATTTTTCCCTTTACATCATAATAGAATGACCAAAGCTCATACTAAGAAGTTAAAAAAAAAGACTTGTCTCCTAGAGACTAGACATGAGAAAATTTCAGTAGCTGGGTGGTCAATTACTGGAATGCTTAACCACATGATGTAATTGATAGAAAGTATCTCCCTTTTGATATTTAATTTAAAGTTACATCAACATATGGATAAGCAAGGGGTAAGGTAATAATTCAATCTGACACGATACCTCTCTATTTTTCACTATATTGAAAATATGAAGTTAAAATATATTGAAATGCGTTCTGCACATACTTTTCTTTCATGAAAGTAGTATATATTAAAAGGTAAAGGTGGAGATTTTTCTGAGTTTCGATTGTTAAAAAATATCGAAAATCGAAAATATCGGAGAAGCCTATCGTAAACAAGAGAGTTGCCAGAGGTAGTATTACTATACACACAATTATTATTACTTACTTTTCTAGCAGAACCTAATTCGACTTATCATAACCTGAACTACCGAAATTGCCGTAAAAAGAGGCCTAACCTACACAAGAATTTGCCGTAAAAGAGACCTAACGTACACAAGAACGTTTGCACGACATTAGCCTAAGGCTAAGTATAGGTATGAAAATATCGATTAAGCTGAAATATCGACATAAAAAATATCGAAATCAGAAACAATCTCCACCTAAGCCATATTAAAAATAAAAACTTTCAAAAAATTAATAAAAAAAAAATATTTATGCTACTAAAATAAAATTGACTGTCTTTTAAACTGTCCAGTTTTTTCTTTTCAAGTATAAATTGAACAACATTCAGACGGATATTTCTGTTTTCTACATTTAAAAGAAATTGGTAATTAAATGGGGAACTAAAGCAAAATTGGGCTTAGGTGGAGATTGTTTCTGAGTTTCGATATTTTTTATATCGATATTTTTTTATGTCGATATTTTATTTTAATCGATATTTTTATACCTATAATTAGCCCTAGGCTACTATGTCGTGCAAACGTTCTTGTGTACGTTAGGTCTCTTTTACGGCAAATTCTTGTGTAGGTTAGGCCTCTTTTTACGGCAACTTCGGTAGTTCAGGTTATGATAAGTCGAATTAAGTTCTGCTAGAAAAGTAAGTAATAATAATTGTGTGTATGTCTAGTAATAGTACCTCTGGCAACTCTCTTGTTTACGATAGGCTTCTCCGATATTTTCGATATTTTTTAACAATCGAAACTCAGAAACAATCTCCACCTTTACCGCAAAATTGTGTGTGCTAAATTTTTTTTAAATGACTTTAACCACATAATATATATATATATATATATATATATATATATATATATATATATATATATATATATATATATATATATATATATATATATATATATATATTACACTTGTGAATTTTGGTAAAAAATGTTGTTTATTAGATTTTCTCAGAAATGTTTAAATGACTCCTATATATATATATATATATATATATATATATATATATATATATATATATATATATATATATATATATATATATATATATATAAAGGTGGAGATTGTTTCTGAGTTTCGATTGTTAAAAAATATCGAAAATCGAAAATATCGGAGAAGCCTATCGTAAACAAGAGAGTTGTCAGAGGTACTATTACTAGACATACACACAATTATTATTACTTACTTTTCTAGCAGAACCTAATTCGACTTATCATAACCTGAACTACCGAAATTGCCGTAAAAAGAGGCCTAACCTACACAAGAATTTGCCGTAAAAGAGACCTAACGTACACAAGAACGTTTGCACGACATAGTAGCCTAGGGCTAATTATAGGTAAAAAGTATCGATTAAAATAAAATATCGACATAACTCAGAAACAATCTCCACCTAAGCCTATATATATATATATATATATATATATATATATATATATATATATATATATATATATATATATATATATATATATATATATATATATATATATATATAACCGTGATTTAAGGACAAATATAGCAAACTAGTATTAAATTACTATTGTACAAACGAAGAATATAGCAATTAAATTATTTTTCTTATTTTTGTACAAACGAAGGGCAATCAAAGAACAGTATTACAATTTGGAGTAAAAATGTTTTTTATTTTTTTTAATAGTTTTTCTTTTTTTTTTTATATGTTTATATTACTGTACTGTAAATTAATAGTATGTGTAGAATGCATTTAAACATATTTTGACTTCATATTTCAATATAGTGAAAAATAAAGGAATCGTACCAGATCGAATTATTACCAGGGGTACTATAAGCTTCTAGATTCAGCCTTAAAGGTCTACATATATTATCATGCTATCACTTTCTTTTACTTTTAACATTTTTAACTGAAAAAATCGTTAAGTAGTAATTCTCAACAATTACACAACTTAATTAAAATATCCTTATTTTTTACTTTAGCATAAGTAGGCCTACTCTTTGATATTGGCATTACTTATTGATCATCAGTAAATCAACAGGCCAGGCATTGCTATAAAATTTTAATTATACATTTTACTATAATGCAATATTGTGACAGACCATGTAAATCTAACATAGGCTATAGGCTATATGGTCCTTCTAGGTAATATGTTAAGTATTGGGCGAAGTTTTCGCAATGTAATATAAAATATGCAAAAGTATGTACAAACAGAATAAGAACTATTATTTACCTTCCAATAATGGTATTCTAAAATTCCACTGTTTTAGAAATTCATTCATGATCATAGATAATTCTAATTAATATAGAATGTAGATGAGTATAGACCTAAACACCAATTTATAAAGAAAACACAAACAAAAAACAAATTCTATTACAAATTTCAGACTATAAACTACACATTGCACACAATTCCAAGCAGAGAGAAATCCCACCGCGCGAACTAGCGTTGCAGAGTTGACAAATCTCGAGTTTGTGACGTATTGCATTGTGCCAAGTTTAATGAAATTATCAGTATATAACCAAAATTTGCGGTATAAAGCACAGTCTAATATATATGGTATAATATAACATACAATAAATAACATATGAAACATAAAGACAGTTTAGAAAACATCATGAAGTATATATATATATATATATATATATATATATATATATATATATATATATATATATATATATATATATATATATATATATATATATATATATATATATATATATATATATATATATATATATATATATATATATATATATATATATATATATATATATATATTTAAATAAAAATTTCACATCTCACGGGCATTGCCCTATTCTAGGAGAGGAACTTTTCTAGGTAGTATATGTCTAGGATCCCCAAGTGGGATCGAACCGGTGCCCTCAAGCACGTGAGTCAATCACTCTACCATTTGAGCCACGGTATATATATATATATATATATATATATATATATATATATATATATATATATATATATATATATATATATATATATATATATATATATATATATATATATATATATATATATATATATATATATATATATATATATATATATATATATATATATATATATGTGTGTGTGTGTGTGTGTGTGTGTGTTTGTGCGTGTTTGCGTGGCACATCTGTGTGTGTGTGTGTGTGTAAATTTTAATAATTATAACCAATTTTTGAAGCATCAGCAACAAAATCTTTTGTTGCCAAACAAGTGTTCAATTTAGTTGAAAATAATAAGTAAATTTAGTTACGGCCACATACCTTATTTATTTATCGTTACTAAGTTTTCCAACCAAAATCCTTTTGTTATGACAACTAAGGAAATTTGGTTAATTTTTTTCATTTATTTACAGTAACGAAAATTTTCGCTCCACTAACAAAAATTTAGTTAAAAAAATTTTAACCAAAAAAATTTGGTTACAATAACCAAACAGTTTTTTCAGTGTATATATATTTTAATTGCCTAACCTTTATACCAAAGAACCCCAGTGGTCAATATTGGAGAATAAGTTTCGAGACTGCTATCCACCGCCTCCAACTGGAATTTAGCCTGGTTTTGCATGATGAATATTAAAAAATCCAATTATGCACCATTAGGAACATATTTGTCTACTTCCAGAATTCAGGCGATTAATTATGAATGCAAAAGGTAATCCTACACCATATTAAGAAATAAATTCAAGCATTTAACAGATGTTTTCTTATGCTTGTAATAGCTCAACTCATATATATATATATATATATATATATATATATATATATATATATATATATATATATATATATATATATATATATATATATATATATATATATATATATATATATATATATAATATATCCTATTTAAAATTAGCAATTAATTTGAATTCAAAGGAATATCCGTAATTTTTAGCCGGATATCCGGTATCAGGCAAATTTGAGATCCGGCCCATTCGTAATAATAATAATAATAATAATAATAATAATAATAATAATAATAATAATAATAATAATAATAATAATAATCCTTACCTTATGCTCAGCTTGATCAGCTCTAGCTTCTGCCTCCAACACCCGCTGCTCCAATTCAACCAACTGAAAAAAAAAATAATAATAATAATAATAATAATAATAATAATAATAATAATAATAATAATAATATTCGTGAAACCTTTTATCAAGATATATGAACGGTACAAAATATATCCTACATCTCTCGAACTTAAATATTTAAAATTTATGTTAATGTATAGTATAAAATTCGACCTTCCTGACCTACAAGAATTTTTTTCCACTCCTTAAACATATTACGCTTTCTACCTTACTAATACCTAATATAACAATATATAAAGAGAACGATACTCTCTTAAGATAATACACACAAATATGGTAATGGACATGTTTAAGCATTATATAATTCCCCAACTTGTATATTCATACTCAAACTGGAACTATTATTATACGCTTCCATCGCTATAAAATTCATCCACGTAAGGGTATGTATTACATGATCCTATCGCTGTAAAACTCGTACAAGGATGAGTGTTATATATTTTAATGTTTTAAAACTTGAACAGGTATGAAGATTATGTGATTCCATCAGTATAAAACTCGTACAAGTACGAAGATTATGTAATTCAATCCTTTTAAACCTCATAAACGTATGATAAATTATATATTAAATCATTATTTTGCTCTGAAACTCGTATCTGTACGTGTTTTATACGATTCCATAACTATTAGAGTGTGAAATTACAATTTCAAAAATTTTAATTACATACAATTTATTCATTCTTCTTACAATTTCATTTTACCCGAATCATAAATAATGCCAAAATAAAAATCAGTTTCTTAACTTGTTTTCTTTTTTAAAAAAATAAAATAAACAAGCAAACAACCAAGCAGATCCAACGTAAATCAAAGAATCTATGAAAAAATCAAATGACTTAGTATACAAACAAAATTCGATAATTAAATAATCGATTTTATTTCTGCTTCAATTTCCTTCACATACGTCGTCTCTATTCTAATTTCCACTTTGTTGAATACCACCACTCCTCTTCTAAACCTTATATCTTGCTCTTAACATAAAGCTCTGGTGTTTAAGTGATCCGATAACAAACTACTTCGTTCCTTTCTACTGTCATTACCCACAATTTACAGCTAAATGCAGATGCTGCGCATTCGCACGGAATGATATTCTCTGTTCTTGTGCTTTTACTTTGGACTCGTCCAGATTTTTCTACTTTAGGACTTAGGCTCTCTTGCCAATCTACAAATAAATTCCTCTATTCTCTCTCTTTATCAACTAATTCTACTATCTAAATTCTTCGTCAATCTAAACAAAATAAAGTACATCTTTCTTCGCCTCTCACAGAAATTACCATTTTCAGTTATTTCAAAATTCACATCAGCCAATTTCTTTCTTCAACTTTTCACGATACGATTGGTGAATATGTCTACCACTATAAGCGGGAACAACGGTAAATGCTCATAAACGGGAGTCAGGAAAGAGAATGAAAAATAAATAGGGTGCTAGGCTATATAGGGGTTTATTCTCCTCCATGAAGGGTAGCACAACCCTTCGGGGTACTCTTGAACACTCTCCAAGGGGCCAAGAAAGAGAATGAACCTACCAAATAGCCTCACGAAAGAGCGTGAGGTCTGACAGACTGCCAGATTTAGCGTCTTTTGGACAGAATCTAGCACCCTCAAAAACACACTCTTACTTGTTTTTGTGGTTAACACAATATATTTGAACTTTCCTTAATATCCAATCTTTCCCCTTACACTTTTAAACTCTCTCCTTCTTCAGGGTTCATCAGATCATCATTTTTTATCTGTAGCCGGTTCTGTCTCTTAAGTCTTTCCTAAGAACGTTACCCGCTTCGGAAATAATAGAAACTTGGGGCCTGCTAAATGGTCGGTTTTGCGATCATACTTCTTTGATTTCCGATGGAACACGGCAAATATCTGATACTCAACATAACCGAATAAAGGTAAAAAAGAAAACCGTTAAATGAAAACATCTTTCGATTTCGTTTTTCTTTCCTCAAAACGAAAAAATTGTAAAAAAAATAAAAAATAAAAAAACAAAAAAACAAAGTAGAATAATATAATTAAACCTAAAAAAAATATAAAAAAAAAATAATTTGAACAAAGAAATGAAAAGTTGATTTAAAAATAAAAGAAATTAAATAAAAATAGAGCCATTTAAGTTTCCATTAAAAGGCAAAAAGCTCAAAAAAATGGTCTTTGGGAGAAAGACTCGTTTCGAGGCACTTTATACCTCCATCTTTTATTGGAGAAAAGGCATCGGAACGACGCTTGAGTCTTATTAAAAGGCAACAAAGCAGAAATTTAAGCAATGCAAATTCCTCCTCCTTTTAATGCTCTCACTAAAAAACAGACAGACAATCGTACACAGGAGAAAGAAAAAATGTTAACGCCTTTACTACAATTGATAAAAAGAAGAAGAAGAAGAAAAGAGGAAGGATGGTGAGGGTGGGGGATAAGAAGCAGTAGAATGCAAAGATGTAAATAAAGAAGGGGGAAAGGGCGGAGATCAACACCAGCAGGAATCTTCAAAGGACATAAAACAAAAACAAAAAAAAAAAAAAAAAAAAAAAAAATATATATATATATATATATATATATATATATATATATATATATATATATATATATATATATATATATATATATATATATATATATATATATATATATATATATATATATATATATATATATATATATAATAAAAAAATAAAAATAAAAAAAAAAAAAAAAAAAAAAAAAAAAAAAAAAAAAAAAAAAAAAAAAAAAAAAAAAAAAAAAAAAAAAAAAAAAAAAAAAAAGAATAAATAAAACTAGAAAAACTTAAATTAAGACCTATAAAATATGCTGAATATCCAAACTATTTTTAAAGCATTATAGAAAATATTCCAAAGTTATATATATATATATATATATATATATATATATATATATATATATATATATATATATATATATATATATATATATATATATATATATATATATATATATATATATATATAAAATCTAGGCGATGAAATGATGAAAGCAAGAACAAAGATTGCATAAATGGCATCCTTAATAACTGTTTCCTTTTTAGTATCAATAAATCGCTTTTTTGCATACTAACAAACAAACAAACACAACCGAAAATACAATATATAATATATATATATATATATATATATATATATATATATATATATATATATATATATATATATATATATATATATATATATATATATATATATATATATATATATATATATATATATAGAGAGAGAGAGAGAGAGAGAGAGAGAGAGAAAACGTCTTTTTTTTTTTTTTTTTTTTTTTTTTATTTTTATTTTCATTATTTATTATTATTATTATTATTATTATTATTATTATTATTATTATTATTATTATTATTATTATTATTATTATAGCATTTAAGTTACAAATTAAGTAGTGAATTAATATCGACAGATTATATTTAGAAAAGGCCTGCTCAATTTCATTCTTAATGAATTTTCTTTTTATTAAAAAAAATACAAAAACCTTCAAACAACATAAAATATATCAATATTATATATAAATAAATATATATATATATATATATATATATATATATATATATATATATATATATATATATATATATATATATATATATATATATATATATAATATATATATACCATGAAAATTTCGAATAATTTTATAATTAAAGCATAAAAATACCAAGTTATGACTTATTTAGACAAAAGTATTTAACTCAAATTTCAGAATTTAAAAAAAAAAATAAATAAATAAAAACACTCCAAACATTATAAAAAAAAGCTGAAATTTTAATTTAGCGAGTTTTCTTTTTTATTCTGATTATATTCGTTTTCTCTTGAATTTTTTTAGTATTTCTACTTTTCAATGAGCTAAAAATATTTAAAAAAAAAAAAAAAAAAAAAAAAAACATCAAATGATTTTTGAAACTATTATTATTATTATTAGTAATAGTAGTAGTAATAGTTGCTGCGTTGTAGTACTGAAGAGTAAGGATTTATATTTCCTGAAAAGGTGCCAGTTTAAGAGTATTTTCTCTGCATAATTTTAAAAGACCATAACTAATGGGTAATAACTTGCATCTGGATACAAGTTCCTTACTGTTTGTAAAATCAACCTTTATTGAGAATGACCAAATATTGTTTAAGAAATTGGTGGCAGGAATATAAAAAACATAAATCTGAGAGTAATTTTCTCAATTAATTTTCATCCGTTATAAAGGATACACATTTGTGTAAACTGTTGAAAATGGTAAAGAAAAAATCAAGACTGGCGATGATATATATATATATATATATATATATATATATATATATATATATATATATATATATATATATATATATATATATATATATATATATATATATATATATATATATATACAAGTATCACTTCATAAGATAATTAATAGCAATGTTTTTAATCTGAAATGGTATATTTTATTTAAAAAAAATTAACCTACATTCCTAATTACTAATTTTACAGTACAATTAAAAGTGATTTTATTTGCCAATAGAAAATATTACCTTAAAAAGTTGTATGTTCTTTCTTATAACGTATCTTATCTTCAACAGTCTCTCTCTCTCAGCCCCATATAAGCGAAAGCAGAATAAAAGTATTAATTTCTTATTAATATGTGAATTTAAAATTTGGTAACGTCATTCGGCCACCCTGTGTCCCTTCTATGTATTTGGAAAGCGAATTTTATATTTGGCAAAATTGTTGTCCTCATGAACAAATCTCTCTCATTCTATTCGCTCAATCGTCTCTCTAGGCAAAGAGAATGCATTCTCCCATAATTGGGGAAAATTTTCAATTTCCCAGGCAGACTTGAGAGGGAGAATGAGAGAGAACTGCTTAATATGAACGTAAAGCAATGTTGCCAAATAAAAAATTTGCATTCAAAATACAAAGAAGGGAAGCTGAACGACATTTCAGATTTAAGATTAACATATTATGAATTACTGATGGCTTATACTTGAAATTAATACTTCATTTTATCAGTCTTTGATATGATCACGTGACGACATAAGATTAAGTTTACGCATATTAAAGTTCTGTGTAATTATGAAAGTAATAATATTTACTAAAACTTTTTTTTTTTTTTTTCTCTCTCTCTCTCTCTCTATATATATATATATATATATATATATATATATATATATATATATATATATATATATATATATATATATATATATATATATATATATATATATATATATATATATATATATATATATATATTTCAGGCCTAAGATTTAAAGCGAGTAACATTAGGCACAGCAGGATAAATAGATATTTAAAAGAAATTCACCAAACATAAGTACAAAAAAGGAGGTACCACATTTAACAAGCAAAAAAATCGTTAGTTTCAAACAAAACTAATAGAAGACTCGCCACCTTTTGTGATATCAGGGTAACGCAAAGATATAAGAATGTGAGTGATCAGTCCCCTAGAACACTTGCCAATGCAATTTCTGCTGAAAAGAGATAAAGCACAAATTTTATCTTGAAGATATAAAGAATCAAGAGTTTTAAAAGTAAAGAACAGTTCAGGAGTCTTTTAGAATTTATCTTTTAATGATGAATTTTAATTAATAACAAACGCAGAGAGAGTTTAAAATGTTTGCAATAAATGAAGAACATTGACTTATTTTTCGTCTTTATAAACAACGCAACTATATGACGGACTCTAAGAAAACCGTTGTTTTGCCATTAGGCCTAAATTCGATCCAATTTAAAAGATAGAGGAAAATAGAGTCAACCACACTTTACCAAAGGTGTAGAAAGTATTCCCACTCAAGGGCGGATAAGATCACGGTAACTACACTGAGGAAAAATTTTTCGTATCTAACCTGAAATAACTTTTTTGAAGCAGCAACTATTTTGAAAAATGAGGTTTCCCAGACTTCCAATAATCATCGAAAGATGGTGAAAGGCTAGGAGTTGAATTTTACAAGGTGGAGGTCACTCCAATAGGAAATCCAATCTAGTTTAACGAGAACGGAATCGGAAAGTTGAAGTCAAGAAGCAAAATTAGATGTAAAAATAGGAGCAGATTTGAAAGGAACAAATTTATAAAGAGTAGTCATCGTAATAAAAAGGAAAAGTTACAAGAACAGCTAAAGTCGTTAACGAAAAGAAGTAAAAGAGTATGAGGTAAAACAGCTTTGAGTAATTGAGGAGCATAACTATTAACAGTGAAAGAAGATGTTGCCTCGTCAAAAACTGTCGATATGGAAAAATTTAGGACAAAGTTTAAAATGATCGAGCACTTAAGGAGGAAACTAGATGAAGGGAGCTTAGAAACCAGCAACCAAAGCCTTTACCTGTCAAAAATTTGGAAATGTCAAACCCCACCACACATGACTTACATATTCCCTAAGAGCAAAAGACCACAAATCATAAGTTCACTAAGGGTGAACTAGGCGTCAATGGTCATATTGATTATCTGAATAAAGCAATGACATTCAAGATAATGATCCATGAAAGTGCTAAAGATAGACTCAAAAACATCATTGACAAGTTACTAATGAGATATAATCGTATAGAATGAATGTTAAGGAAGGGTAACTTCAGAATCCCTTGGACATAAAGGCGTTTCCAACATAGTATAATAGAAAATACAAAAGAAGAAGGGCAGGTACAAGATCAAAAGCACAATCCATCAAAACAAAGGAAGGAAGGCACCTTGGGGAAATTGAATTGCCATCCTAACATTAACATGAAGTCGTATACATATATTCATATGCAGAAAAAGACATGAGTCATAAATTGAAAAGGAGCAGGAGAGGAATACCAGAGTCAACCACTGAGTGAAATCAGATGAAGAGGTCAGAAAGGTCAATCTTTTTAGCAGGAATAAGCTACAGATCCATCATAAGGAATAAGAAGATACTCAGATTTAAAGTAGTAGTTTGTAGAGATGTTTTTGGGCAAAAGTCCAGAGATCTATTTTCAGTTGGAAAGGAAGGGATGTCAGAGCTCCTTCGCAAACCGTCAAGCAAATACCCTTGCAACGACTCCAAGCTGAACGAAAATTAGAAAAAGTGATAGAAGAACAAGAAATTTTACGAAGCATCCGCAGTCAAAAGAGGATCCATTTCAGAGGAAAGATAAGATACAAACTACTTGACCCCATCAGTTAAACAAAGTGTATATATATATATATATATATATATATATATATATATATATATATATATATATATATATATATATATATATATATATATATATATATATATATATATATATATATGCGTGCAAACAAAAGAAAGAG
>SEYY01008662.1:27500-37500 GCA_009176605.1 Armadillidium nasatum | reverse complement strand
TTTTTGTTGAAATTAGTTGTCCTATGGCCTTTGCCAACCAAAGGATATATATATATATATATATATATATATATATATATATATATATATATA
This sequence comes from Armadillidium nasatum, assembly GCA_009176605.1. NCBI lineage: Eukaryota > Metazoa > Arthropoda > Malacostraca > Isopoda > Armadillidiidae > Armadillidium > Armadillidium nasatum. The sequence continues at coordinate 37,407 of SEYY01008662.1, read as the reverse complement.
TATATATATATATATATATATATATATATATATATATATATATATATATATATATATATATAAAGAACAATCTGTGGTAAAAGAGAGGACCATCCCTTTTTTGAGAGCGAAATAAATCACTGCAATATATCACGAACGAAGGCCAAAGTTTGCTTGGAATGCATAAGAATCGGTAATGAAGAAACAATAGCAGAAAAATCTTTCATCGTCCGCATATATATATATATATATATATATATATATATATATATATATATATATATATATATATATATATATATATATATATATATATATATATATATATATATATATATATATATATATATATATATATATATATATATATATATATATATATATATATATATATATATATATATATATATATATATATATATATATATATATATATATATATATATATATATATATATATATATATATAGTTTATAAGAACCACTTTATTAAATTACAACAAATAAATTTTGAATGTTAAACTTTTGATAATACAGATTACTTAAGGTACGATAATCTTTAAAACCCTCTTGAGAACTGACATTATAATGTAAAAAGTTGACTGAAAAAGGACGACTGTAGGATAACCAGAACTTTAAAAACTTATGGAAATGACTCGTTAATGTTTTCTTAATTTGATATATATATATATATATATATATATATATATATATATATATATATATATATATATATATATATATATATATATATATATATATATATATATATATAAAACTTCAAAAGTGTTGAAATATTTGGTTGTAAGAGCTATGAAAAAAGATTCGATAAGTTGAGTAATTTGTTGCTGGATGAAAAAAAATCATTTTTGAATCATTCCAATTGATTTTGTTTCCGGTTTCTATGGTGTGTTTGAAAATGGAGTTGCTGTAATTACCCTTTTTAACATTAATAATATGTTGCCAAATTCTGAAATTTAAGGTATTTATGGTTTCATCAGTGAAGAAAGAGTCATAGGAACCACAAGCAACACTGTAGACACTTCCTGATAAATTGTGGTTCCCGTGACTCTTTCTAGATTGGTGAAACCATAAATACCTTAAATTTCAGAATTTCCCAACATATTAACAATGTTAAAAAGGGTAATTACAGCAACTCCATTTTCAAACACACCATAGAAACCGGAAACAAAATCAATTGGAATGATTCAAAAATGATTTTTTTTCATCCAGCAACAAATTACTCAACTTATCGAATCTTTTTTCATAGCTCTTACAACCAAAAATTTAAAAAACACATTTGAAGGTTTATTTTTCCTCTACATACCAATACAATAAATCAAATTAGAAAAACCATTAACGAGTCATTTCCATAATTTTTTAAAGTTCTGACTATCTTACAGTCGCCTTTTTTCAGTCAACTTTTTACATAATGTTGGTTCTCAAGAGGGCTTAAAGGTTATCATGCCGTAAGTAAACTGTGTTATCAAAAGTTTAAAATCCAAAATTTATTTGTTGTAATTTAATTAAGTGGTTCTTATAAACTTTATATATAAGTAATATGAGCAAGTGAATATTCCTTTATACTTTATATATATATATATATATATATATATATATATATATATATATATATATATATATATATATATATATATATATATATATATATATATATATATATATATATATATATATATATATATATATATATATATATATATATATGAACCGACCGGGGCCCCGGCCCCGGCCAAACCCGGCCATTTTTACTGACCCCGGCCCCGGCCCCGGCCCCGGCTAAAAATCAGGGAAAACCGGGGTTGCCGGCCGGGGTTAAAATGGCAAATTATACAAAAAAAAAAAAAAAATTTATTTTAAATTTTCAGCAGATTCTGCTGAAACTTTCAGTGTATATACATTTTTTACCGGTAAGAAAAGTCCATTTCTAGCGTTTTTCCGAGTCTATTACGGTTAAAAGTTTTTTTTTGTGTGTGTGTGTGTGGAAATTTTACCCTTTTTCAATAGAATGGCGGTGCCAAACCACTTTTTAGAATGAGCTGAAAGTTGGACTATTTATTCAAAATTATATGGGCTACAAAAGCCTCTAATAGACTTTTGTTCCCAGAGTTATAGGAAAAATGTTATAAGCCAAAAACTGACCAACTATAGAAAAAAAAATTTTTTGAACTAAAAAAATCCACCTTTTCAGACAAAATCTTTTTTAAAAAAATACAACTATAACATTTCCTATTTTTGGTGTGTATAGAGGAGGGGTGGGGCTACAAATTCCTTTATGTACTTTATTCGATGAGATTCGTTGGTTTTGAGATATAGCCTTCAAAAAGGTCCATTTTTGGCCAAATTTCAAAAATTCCCAAAGTTTGAGAGGCTATATCTCGCTTCAAACAAAGGGCATTTAAAAATGCACTAAATAAAAATTGTTGCCCTGTTCCTCTTCTAAACAATATTCACAAATAAAAAAAATAGTAGGTAGCGTTTTTTTTTAAAATAATTTTTTCCTCCAAAGGGTACGATTTTTGCAAATTTTTTTTAAAGTGCTTATAACTTTTTTTCTAGACGTGATATCAAAAATCTATTCCCACCAATGCAAGAAATTGGGGCAAAGGTATTCAGTTAAATTTTCAGCTCATGTGGACCAGTGGTTTGACCCAGTTATTCATTTTTTCAACTTTGGGTCCAAATAAGTTTCAAACCGTTATAGACTCAAAAAAATGCTCGAAATCAACTCAGAACTTCGTGAAAAAATTCACATACTTTGAAAATTTCAGCTCAATCAGTCGAATAATAAAAAAAAATTTCAAACAAAATATAAGAAAATTAAGATTTTTTTCTTTTCTGTTTCTTTTGACCGCTCCTTTTCTGCTAGTGAATGTTCATCTTTGTGTTTTGATTTTAGATACTCCAAAAAGATTTGGTTGAAATTTTTTTTACTTGTAGCACCCGGAGGTTCTCTTCTAATTTTCTGACTGCAGATGTTACATTTAGCTATTTCGAGCCTATCCTGAAACATTGTAAAGTATTCAAATACTGCAGAAGCTGATCTTTTAGCCATATTGACTGAAAGTATAAACAAATAATAATTTTTAAATAATGCAGCTAAATGATACAAGTTTGATACATAGCAATAAAATAACAATGATATGTATAAATACAGGTTAAATTGATAATTTTATATCTTACATTTTTTCAAACTTTACCTTTGGGTCTTACCTAGGTAAACCTGTTGAATCACTATTATGAATTAAAAAAAAAAAAAATTTTTTTTTAATTTTTGTACTTTTTTAAACTTTAAAATTTAAAATTTTGTAATTTTCTGATTTTTTTTTTAGAGAAAATGCATATAATCATTAATTTAAGTGAATGTTGCCTATTCTACTCCTTCCTTACAATTAAATAAACCTTATATCTAATTTTCTTAACCTAAAATTTCAGTGCTTTTGACCTCTTTACAAATTTTAGGAAACCCCGGCCATAACCCCGGCCCCGGCCCCGGCCCCGGCCCCGGCCAAATTCCAGCCCCGGTCGGTCCCTATATATATATATATATATATATATATATATATATATATATATATATATATATATATATATATATATATATATATATATATATATATATATATAATGAACTCCTAAAGTACTGTTACACGTAAAGAGTGGTGTAAAAAAAAATAGAAATATACGCAAGTAAATTTAATATCTACACGATATAATCTACAACCATTATTTATTAATGCAAAACATACAACAGTTATTCAAAATGACCGAATCTTCCAATTAAACTTGCCTTAAGTCTTTTGGTTCAGTCGTCTATTGCAGCATGCATCTTTTCCATCGGAAAGTTGTTCACTGAACCCGTTAAAGCCCACTTTAAGACAGAATATTTGCCTGTTGTCTTGAACAATCCATACGCTCTAAAATTCTCCATAATTTGTATTTGTAGTCCAACGGAATACGATCGAAAAATTAGAAGGCTAATCATCAACAGTCAGAAAATACGTAACATTATCCATGAATCCAGCTTGAGTAAACCTTGGGTTATATGTTAGTGTTAAATCCTGTTCAAAGTTTCATGGTTCATCTTGAAAGAAGGTTTAACAAGTTGTTTTACCACAACTTCCAGAAAAGTTTGTTGATACATGGCTCCCATGGTTTAAACGTTTTCTTTGCAAAAACGGATGTTTGCCACCCTATCGTAACTCGCTTCCCACCAAACCATAAGAGAAGCCTGATGATGATCCCTTTGGAATAGTGAGATGAAGAACGTAGTTAACAGATTTATTTCACAACAGCAGTGTTCTCGCATATCAATATGCGATTGCAGGATCTTGAAAATGGTACTTTTTTCTATACCCCAAACAATGTAGCCTATAAATGTAACATAAGCTTTATCGCCCTATACCAAAATTAATTTCTTTACTTCCCAAAACACGCTGACCCTTTTGCTATATTTCAAAGAATTTTGGGGTCTTTAAACAAAATATACGCATATTATATATATATATATATATATATATATATATATATATATATATATATATATATATATATATATATATATATATATATATATATATATATATATATATATATATATATATATATATATATATATATATATATATATATATATATATAATCTGCGAATATTTTGCTCAAAGACCCCAAAATGCTTTCAAAGATAACAAAAGAGTTAGCGTGTTTTGGGAAGTAAGGAAATTTTCCTTTAAAAAAACTATTTTTAAGAAACGTGAATGTAAATAAGAGTAAGAAAAAGGAAGTTTGACATGACTTCTTGGGCGGTAAATGACTCTAAATATCGGATTATGGATATTATCACGAAAACTATAACGAATCACACTAAAAATTCAAAAAAAAAAAATATATTATATATATATATATATATATATATATATATATATATATATATATATATATATATATATATATATATATATATATATATATATATATATATATATATATATATATATATATATATATATATATATATATATATATATCCTCCGGTTAGCAAAGGCCGGAGGCCTACCAAATTCCACCGGAGTTGGAAAAATCTTATCCTGATTGAAGGAGGCCAACATGTCCAGATACACGGCGTTTGAAAGTATTGCAAGTCAAAGGAATTGGGAAAACAGATAAAGGGAGTGTGTTCCAGACTTTATCAGTAGAGTATATGTAAAATTGAACATAGCGGTTAAGTCTGGGGTCTGAGAGTTGGACAGAGAAAGGATGAGACTGTATAGAAAGACGTGTCGCACGAGCTCTTCTTAATGGAGGAGGTATGCGACTAGAGATTTAAGAAGAGCAGTGTCCATTGTAATAGCGAAAGTATAGAGAGAGTGACGCAACAATTCGACTGGCTGAAAGAGATTGGGGAGAGTTAGTAAGAGCGGGAGAGTTGATGAGATGAAAAGTCCTAAACTCCACCTTCTCAAGGAGAGCTGTATGTGTGAGGCATACTCCATACAGAGACGAACAACACCTCTATAGAAAGCAAGAAACTGGGGTGGCGTGAATAACGAAGGCGCTTCAGAACACCCAACCTCTTAGAAACTTGTTTAGAAAGAGAAGTAATGTGATCTTTCCAAGAAAGGTCGAGAAAAAGATACACCGAGAATATTACGAACGCATGAAGGTTTGAGTTGTGCGTTTTCGAAGAAGATATAATAGTATGTGAAAGATATGTCGAGTGGAGAGATGGAGGAACTGAGTTTTTGAGGCATTGAAACAACCATGTTTTTTCGGCCCCAATTTGAAATACGTGAAAGATAGTAGCTTGTTGCTCCCATGGCTTCCCTCCTCGAGTCTATTAATTGATGTTAGAGGAACGTCTGTCAAACTGACAGGAGTAATGAAGAGCTAGTCATCAGCAGAGGAGTGGATAGGAGATGAAGTAATAGAGAGAAGGTCATCAATGAAGAAGAAAGAGTGTTGGGGATAGGACTAAACACTGAGGAACACCACTATTAATAGATTTAAAGGAAGAACGGTGGCCGTCTACAGCAGCTGCTATAGAACGACCGGAAAGGAAATTAGAGAGAAGATCGAAGAGAGAAGGATAGATACCGAAAAGGAAGTTTGGAAATCAAAGCTTTGTGCCATACTCTTTCGAAAGCTTTAGATATGTCCAGCGCGACAGCAATAGAGTCACTGAAATGCCGAAGAGCGGAGGACCAAGTGTCAGAGAGAAGGGAAAGATCACCAGTAGAGCATTTTCTTAAGAAAGCCATACTGGCGATCAAATTATATATATATATATATATATATATATATATATATATATATATATATATATATATATATATATATATATATATATATATATATATATATATATATATATATATATATATATATATATATAATATAAAAAAAATTAATTAATTAAAATTGAAAAAATTCAATAAAAAAAAAAAAAAAAAAAAAAAAAAAAAAAAAAAAAAATTAAAAAAATTAAAAAAAATATAACTATAAAAAATAATATATAAAAACATCCGTTTTTGTAATAATAATAAATAATAGTAATAATAATCGTTCTAAATTTACTTTTACTCTTAATTAATTTCAATCGATAATTTTTAAGTGATTTATTAAAACAACTCACAAATCTTGAACCAAACAAATCCCAACTTTTAATTAAATCCACAAATAGGACACGAATCCTTCTTAGAAATCAAACTAAATAATGAACGACCAATCTAGTAATAGTCGCAAGAACTATCAACTATATATATATATATATATATATATATATATATATATATATATATATATATATATATATATATATATATATATATATATATATATATATATATATATATATATATATATATATATATATATATATATGGTCGGCAAAGGCCAGAGGCCTACCAAATTTCGACAAAAGAGAGGAGCAAGTCGGGATCCAGGTCAGACTAGTGTCCGTTGTAATAGCGATAGTATAAGGAAAGTGACGCAACAATTCGAAGGGGCAGAAAGAGACTAAAGAGAATTAGTGAGAGTAAGAGAGTTGATAAGACGAAAAGCCAAAGACTCCACCTTTTCAAGGAGAGCTGCATGAGTGGAACCCCCAGATGTGTGGCGTACTCCATACATGGGTGAACAACACCCCTATAAAGAGCAAGCAACTGGGGTGGTGTGAAGAAGTTCTGAAGGCGACTCAGAACACCGAACCTCTTAGAAGCTTGTTTAGAAAGAGAAGTAATGTTATAATGTTGAATTTGAGACAAAAGTTTAAGCGAAGAGTTCAGCTTTAGAGGAAGGGAAAACGTCAGTTGAACCGTCAGAAGATACTGGAGAAGGGAAAGAGGAAGAAACAAAGTTTGAGTTGACATTTTTTGAAAAATGGCAGAAAGAACGTGAAGAAGAGGAACCAGAAAGATTATTGCATTTTCTAAGGAGAAAAGAGTTTTTGGTGTTACGAAGGATAAATTTGCACAATTCCGGGATGAAATATAAGTTGCGTGAGTTTTTGGCATTTGAAGACGACGGTAATCCATGAAGGCAGTATCCCTGTGGCGAATAGCACGAGAACAAGCAGAGTTAAACCAAGGTTAGTTAGATTTAGTAGAAGGGAAAGAATATGGAATGTACGCCTCCATGACAGAGAGAATCACCTTGGTTATGAGCTCAGAACACTCCGAGGGACCCCTCCCACGGAAACAGTAATCATTCCATGGAAAATCAGAAAAGCACAACCGCAACACCAGTTAGCAAAACCGAAATTCCAGAAACGTCTACTCGCCGAAGGCAGGGGCCGTTCTTGCGGAAGACTTGAAGAGACAGGACAAGATACAGAGATAAGGTGATCGGATGAACCCAGAGGAGGAAAGAGTTTAATAGTGTAAAGAGAAGGATAAGAAGTTAGGAAAAGATCAAGTATGTTGGATTCATCACCAAGACGGTCAGGGATACGGGTAGGGAGATGCACCAAATGTTCAAGGTTGTTATGAATTGAAAATTGATAGGCGAGTTCATCAGCTGGATCATGAGAACTAGATGAAAGCCATTTTCTGTGGTGAACATTGAAATCACCTAAAAGGATGATTTCGGAGAAAGGAGAAGAAGAAAGAATGTGTTCTATTTTGGAGTTAAGACAGTCGAAGAATTTTGGATAATCTGTAGAGTTAAGAGATAAGTAGACAGAACAAATAAATTTAGTTGTAGAGTTGCAAGAAAGTTTTAGCCATAAAGTAGAGAATTTAGAAGACTCCAAATTACAGACACGAGAACATACAACATCGATGCGCGCATATGCGCAACATCCACCTTTGGCTGAAAATTGAGGATAGAGAAAGTAAGAGGAAACAGAGTAGGGTTTGTTGTCAGAGCACTCAGATACCTGAGTTTCAGTTAAGAAAAAGAGATGAGGTCTAGAAGAGAGGTGGTGTTCGACAAAGTGAGATTAAATAAAAGACCGCGTACGTTGTAGAAATTAATGAATAAAGAAGACAGTGCACTAGGGAAAGTCGGCAACAAGGTCATGGTGGCACCAACCCCATCACCGGAGGCCACCAACTCCCAAGTGGTGATGGGGGAAGGAGTGGATGAGGGGCTATATTAGGAATCCGCCTCTCTTGGATTTTCAGAGGCAGATTTGTATTTCCCCATTTTGATTTATTTAATACGTAATGTAGGTGTAAGCGCTTGTAAATTTGCAGGATAAATGTGAAGGGGGAAGGTTTTGGGAGCATAGGCACTCCAATGTGAGTCAAGGGTACATTAGAGACCATCTGAGAAGATGAAGTGCGAAAAGGAACGAACCAAAGAGCAACGGAGTGAAACTGAATGGTCTGGCCCACTCTATCACCCCGCGTGTTAAGCCCAGTGGGGGGTGTTTTCATCTCTTCGGACTGTGCTACGTCCTCTCCTATATATATATATATATATATATATATATATATATATATATATATATATATATATATATATATATATATATATATATATATATATATATATATATATATATATATATATATAAAAGTGAATGTTAGTGTGTTTGCGTGAAGCCCACCATGGTGGTCCCGTAATAAATAAAAAATTCCTTTAAAGAGCAATTAAATAATAATCCTTTAATTCTATTAAGAGATGTGAACGAAGCGACACCCGTCACTGAACAAGGAAGTTTAGTAAAACCGAAAAAAAAAAAGCCAACTGCGTGTCGGTAGTTACTCACACACGTCTCCCCTTTCAAAAATTCTATTGTTTTTATTCTGTGGGTAACAAGACCAAAAAAAATAAAACATCCGTACTTAGCCAAGACAAAAAAAATAAATAATAATAATAATAAATAAAAACTCATACCTACACACTACCGAAATCCCTCCATAAAAAAAGCTTTCCCTACGAAATATATTATTATTATTATTATTATTATTATTATTATTATTATTATTATTATTATTATTATTATTATTATTATTATTATTATTATTATATTATTTTATTATTTTTTATTATTATTATTATTATATATATATATATATATATATATATATATATATATATATATATATATATATATATATATATATATATATATATATATATATATATATATATATATATATATATATAAACAAAATTAAGAAATATATATACATATAATGTACGCTTTACATATATGTATAACAACATTATTCATACACAATTCAATGAATGTAGAGCGAGACGACAAGCATAAAAATGACGATCTTATTTCACTGTCAAAGAAAAAGAAAAAAAAAAAGAGAGAAAAACAACATTTCTTCTAATAAGTAAGAAGAAGATTCTTCTTCTTACGAAACGACGACGACGAGAACTCTCAAACAAACATTTAAATTTATTAAACTTTCATCCGAAAGGGACGCCGCAGCCGACGATGACGCCGAAGA
>SEYY01008662.1:15000-22500 GCA_009176605.1 Armadillidium nasatum | reverse complement strand
TATAACAATAATGACAAAAATAAAAGAATAAAATAAGAATGGCATAAATAAAATACAGATAACAAAAGAAAAATATAAAAGCAATAAAAGTAATAAAACAATAATAACAATAATAATAATAATATAAATAATAATAATAATATAATAATAATAATAATAATAATAATATAATAATAATATATATAATAATAATAATATATAATATAATATATATATATATATAATATATATATATATATATATATATATATATATATATATAATATATATATATATATATATATATATATATATATAATATATATATATATATATATATATATATATAATAATAAATATATATAATCACAATAATGATAATAATAATAATAACAATAACAATACCAGCAATTCAGGGATTCTTTATGGTCTTCCCAAAACACATAAACCTAATGTGTCTTTTCGTCCTATTTTATCTGCAATTAATACTCCTACATACAATTTCGCTAAGTTTCTAGTGCCTATTTTGGAACATCTTACCATTAATGACTACTCTCTTAAAGACTCTTTTCAATTTGCCTCTCTTCTGAAGTCTTTGCCTTTTTGATAATTGCTACATGGCAAGTTTTGATGTAGACAGCTTTTTTACTAATGTTCCTGTAAAAGAGACTTGTGATATTACTGTATTATGGAAAGATTATTTTCTGATGGCACATCTGATATCTTGGGATTGTCTAAGTTATATTTTTTAAAATTTCTCCACCTAGCAGTGGGTGATGTTTTATTCAAGTTTAATAATGATTATTATTGTCAAGTTGATGGGATGTCGATGGGTTCTCCCTTGGGCCCTTCTTTTGCTAATGCCTTTTTGTGTTTTCATGAAACAAAATGGATCAATGATTGCCCCCTTGATTTTAAGCCCTTATTGTATAAACGATATGTTGATGATTGTTTCCTGCTTTGTACTGGTGAAGATCAGGCTCGTCTCTTTTTAAAATACCTTAATAGTAAACATCCTAATATCCACTTTACAATGGAGGGTGAGGTGACTGGGTCTCTTCCATTTTTGGATGTCATGGTCACTCGTTCTTCTGGAGGTTTCTCTACTTCGGTTTATAGAAAACCTTCTACTACACTTTTGGGTACCAATTTCTTTAGTTTTTCCCCTTATAGTTATAAGCTTTCTGCTATAACTTCTAGAGTTCATAGGGCTTATAAGATCTGTTCTGACTGGCGTTTTTTCGATATAGAAGTTCAATTTTTAAGGAAGTTTTTCGCTTTTAACCTTTATCCTTCGTTTCTTTTAGATAAAGTTGTTAATGAATTTCTTCTTAACCTTTTTAGGCCAAAACTTGTGTTCCCCACTGCCTCCAAAATGAAGATTTATATCAAAATCCCATTTTTTGGACCGCTTTTTACCTCTCTTAATGCCGACCTACGCAAGCTTTTGACTCGTTTTTTCCCTCATTGTGATTTTCACCTTATTCCTGTTAATTCCTCTACTATAGGCTTCTATTTTAAATTCAAAGAGTCTCTCCCTTTATTACACAGGTAATCTGTCGTATATGTTTTTAAGTGTGCGGGCTGCAATGCCAACTACATAGGCCAGACTGGGATACAACTCCACGTCAGAGCCTGTAAACATTTGGGAGTTTCGTACAGAACTGACAGACCCCTGGTGAGCCCTGAACATTCCTCTATACGAGATCATTCCTACACTACTGGTCACCCTGCCTCCGTTCGTGATTTTCAGGTCCTTTGTTCGGCTTCTTCTGAGCTTGGCAGGAGAATCCTTGAGACTCTCTATATTAAAAAACTCTCACCTCTCCTTAATGGCAATATCCCATCTGCGACTCTACATATTTTGTGACTATTTTACCTTGGGTTTTTGTTTTTGTTTCTGGTTGATTATTTTACTTTTTGTACTTTGTTTTTAATGTTTTTATTATTTTGTTTTTATCTTCGGTTCATTTGTTCTCTCCACTTTATTATTACCATTTACTTTGTTGATACTATTGTTGATATTATGGTGGTTTTGTTATTAGTTATTTTTTTTATTGCTGGTATTGTTATTATTATTATTATTATTATTATTATTATTATTATTATTATTATTATTATTATTATTATTATTATTATTATTGTGATTATATACATATATTATTTTTAGTTATTGTTATTATTCTTTTATTGCTTTTATATTTTCCTTTTGTTGTCTGTATTTTATTTATGCCATTCTTATTTTATTCTTTTATTTTTGTCATTATTGTTATATTATTATTATTATTTCCACTTTTATTTTATTTTTAGTAATTTTAATTTTTTATTGTCTTATTTTTGTTAATTCAATTGTGTTTTGTTTTTTATTTTTATTTTCGGTTTTGTCCTTTTCGCTTTTTCAATTTTAATGTTTTTGATTTTATTCTAATTATTTTATATAGGTTGCTTTTTTTGTTCTTTTACCAACCAACTAATTTCATTACCTTTCTATTATTATATTTTTTCTGTGATTTTAGCTTTACCATGTAATTGTGCTCATTAATTGTGGTGCGTTTTTTTGTTTTTGCTTAACATTTGCGTTAATATTTTATACTTTTCTTTGTTTTTTTTTTAATTTTTTAATTTTGTATATTTGTTTAATTTTAGCTGAAGATGAATCTATACGATTCGAAACGTCCTATTAAATATGTTCACCTTTGCTCTGGCCTTGATTTTTATCATTAGAATCAGATTCCCTAGGAATAAATCATTAGCTCAATATATATATATATATATATATATATATATATATATATATATATATATATATATATATATATATATATATATATATATATATATATATTATATATATATATATATATATATATATATATATATATATATATATATATATATATATATATATATATATATATATATATATATATATATATATATATATATATATATATATATATATATATATACTTCACAATAGATTGGATTTTGCAATAAATTTTCCAACGTGTTAGTTTTGTGATCCTTTGCAATTAGAATGGGGAATAGAAAGAGACTCTTTCAGCTTATATGCAAATTTCCCCTCCCCGTTGCCGGTTTATCCCCCCCCCAAACTTATTCTCTCTTTTCTATATCCCTCAGAAAGCGCATATATATATATATATATATATATATATATATATATATATATATATATATATATATATATATATATATATATATATATATATATATATATATATATATATATATATATATATATATATATAGGCCAGACTGCACTTTAGCCTCCTTAAATATCTCAAAAACTTCTAAATGTACATTAAAAAGGATTATATTTTCGAAATCCTTGTCGAATTTTAGGTAAGAAAAATTGGGACATAAAAAATAAATTCTTATAATAAATTTTATTGCATAAGTAAATTTTACTTTTTTATAAGCCTCGCAGGAATCGTACGTCTGGCAACGTCATTTTTTAAAAAAAAATTTAGAAATTGGAAATCCTGGGAAATACCCCAAATCGTCGACAGGAAAAATAGTCGACAATATCATCACTCACGGGTCGGGGGTACGGGGGTAGAGTCCCCCCGTAGACAAATGTTCGTTTTTTTACATGCCCTACTTTTTTATTCTTAACTTATCGTACATTTTTATGTATTTTTTTTTTTTTTTAAACATTTTTTTTTATAGTTTTCTTACTGCAAATTACCCAAGGATTTCAAAAATATACTTCTTTTTAATGTGCGGTTCGTCGTTTTTGAGATATTTAAGGAGGCTAAAGTGCAGTCTGACCTATATATATATATATATATATATATATATATATATATATATATATATATATATATATATATATATATATATATATATATATATATATATATATATATATATATATATATATATATATATATATATATATCGTCCCGAGTAAGTTGTAGACTCAATTTAATGTCGAGTCACTTCTCTTACTCCAACTATATAAAGGGAAGCTCCACAGTGAAAGGGATTTTCCAAGATTTATATAGTACATAGGCCTACAAGATATATATATATATATATATATATATATATATATATATATATATATATATATATATATATATATATATATATATATATATATATATATATATATATATATATATATATATGAGACTTACTATTTTTAAAAACTAAAACATTAATTTAATTAAATTGATCATCGCCACATTTTTGGAATGGATTCATTTGAAACAAGGAACGCAAAGAAAATAAATGTATGTTCTTTGTCACGTGCGTCTTCTAGGTCGGGTCAAATGGTGCTGGACAATGAATGAATGAATAAATGAATGAATCAATCAATCAATCTCAACATACATTTATCTTTTTTCTCTCTCTCTCTCTCTCTCTCTTTCACACACACACATTCACTCACTCACTCTTAAGCACACTGAACTACCAAAAATAATAAAAAAAGTAGTACTGTAGTGTGCGTTTCATCTAAAAGATCGAAGAAGATTTAAAACTTCACTGAAAACCATGGATGGCTTTCTACTCGAGCAGGTACCTATTATTCATGGTCATAGAGAGAGAGACGCGCGTAAGAAAGATTATAGTCTTCGATAGAGTCTGTATGGCACAAAGCTTTAATTTCCAGACTTCCTTCTTTCAGTCAATCCTTCTCTCTGATTTCCTTTCTGGTCTTCAATCTCTTTCTGCCCATCGAATTGTTGCGTCATTCTCTATTATTATCGTTATTACAACAAACACTGCTCTTCTGAACTCTAACGCCGCATACCTCTTCCACTGAGAAGTTCGAGCGACACGTCTTTCTAAGCAATATTATCCTTTTTCTGTCCAACTTTCTGAACCTAGACTTAACCGCTATGCTCAATCTCAAGTGTTTTCTACTGGTAAAATCTGGAACACAATCCCTTTATCTTATATCCCCTCCTTCCTTTAACTTACATACTTTTAAACGCCGTGTATCGGGATATGTCGATATTTAATCGGCCCTTGATTCTGTTATCCCCAAACTCTATGGGAAATCGTTAGGCCTCTGGCTTTTTTGCTCACCAGAGGAGATATATTTTTTAAAAAATACCCAGAGTATCAATGAAACCGTCAAAAGAGTACTATTATCATTGCTTGGCAAACCCAAGAAATCAACTTTGCACCAGGGAAGCAGGCTAAGGAATTTTTTCAAATACTTTCCTTCACACTTCCAATCCTATAAGAAACTACACAATAGAGTTGCTCGTGGAGTTTACAGCGACTACTAAGCTGTGTGCTTGGGGAATCACAATAATTTTCTTTAATTAAGAAAAAAAAAAGTTCTTCAATGATTGAATATTTCACTTTTTTATTTTTGAAATTCACAGCTCACGGATTTTTCCACTAGTTTCAAACTTGTAATTGAACCCCAGTTATCTTCCCGTACGAGTGAGATAGTCTGATTCCTAATTACATAACACCATTCTAGCCCACAATGTAAGATAAATAAAGAATAAATCAGAATCTGAAGTTCGGTTGAACCTCAATTAAGTCGTGAACACGACATAAACGAACCTAGAAACTAATATGTAATTTATTAGAGTTAGATGATAGTTGTTCAAGCATTTTCGTTCCAACTACCACGGGATACTTATAAACTTTACCACCTTTAGCTATACAAAAAACATTTTCTAGACTCACAATCCATTCCAAAGCGATGGCACCTAAATAACTCCATTGATAGTTCGTGAATTTTTGAAATTTACAACTTTTGTAATGCTAACAGAGAAGATTTGAAGGTGGCAATCATTCTGCATTGGCAAAATCGATGTTGAAAACCTTGGCAAAACATGGTCGTTGCAGCCTGAATACCGGCTTAGCAGTGTAAACATAACCATCTGTGAACATATTGAATGAAGGTGATCTAAGCATACATCTACCGTGGAATAAACGACGGTAGAGTAATTGACTCACGTACAAATAACGCCGGATCGATAACACTTTCAGATTCTAGGTATGTGCAACCTAGAAAAGTTTCTCGCCCTTCATACGTCAATCCCCGTAAGATGTGAACTTTTCATATATATATATATATATATATATATATATATATATATATATATATATATATATATATATATATATATATATATATATATATATATATATATATATATATATATATATATATATATATATATATATATATATATATATATATGAACTCATCTCCAGATTTCATAATTTGAATATTATTTTAAATATTATTTGGAAACTTCTTTGAATGGCAATTATGGTTCTGAGGTATTTTCTCGATTAAAGGAATTTGAAATACAGACCGGGTGGAACGCCATTGAATATACATGTTTTGAGAATACATTAAATAAATTTGGTTCTGATTTTGGTTGTGCCTTATTAAGTGAGGGTTTAATATAATATCTTAATTAATATTTTTCTGACATATTAAAATAAATTGTTGGTTGTTGCAGTGAGTTTGATTGCCTTGTAATTCTTATGTATAAGGTAATCATAGTGGAAGTTAAATCTTGATCTAGGCTACCTTAAGTATAAATCCAACACCTCGCAGCTATATATATATATATATATATATATATATATATATATATATATATATATATATATATATATATATATATATATATATATATATATATATATATATATATATATATATTATATATATATATTATTGTTTTACTCTGACTCAATCATAATTATGTTAATTTACTATGGGATTAATAAGCTCATACATTTCTTCAAATTGGGAATGAATTTCAAGGCTAAGCTACCAAATACCAAACTTACTACTAGAATTAGAAGTAAGACACACAGGGATATAAACGAAAACACCCTATAATGATAATAATAATAATAATAATAATAATAATAATAATAATAATAATAATAATAATAATAAATAATAATAATTCGCATTCTCATATATATATATAATATATATATATATATATATATATATATATATATATATATATATATATATATATATATATATATATTGTGTGTGTGTGTGTAGGTATGTGAGTGGAAATGTGTATCTACTACGAAAAAATATCATAACAGGCTTCGGTATTATCCGATTTCCAGAATAAATTAGTATTAGACCACACACCAGAGTATATATATATATATATATATATATATATATATATATATATATATATATATATATATATATATATATATATATATATATATATATATATATATATATTATATATATAATATATATATATAAACGTAATGAACATCGATTTAACCGAATACCGAATATTCGGCCTATAATGACCTATATATATATATATATATATATATATATATATATATATATATATATATATATATATATATATATATATATATATATATATATATATATATATATATATAATATATATATATATATATATATATATATATATATATATATATATATATATGCTAAAATATGCAATAAACCTAAAGAAACAATTTTTCAAGTCATCCTCTCAATTTTGGCAATAAGAG
>SEYY01008662.1:10000-12500 GCA_009176605.1 Armadillidium nasatum | reverse complement strand
TATATATATATATATATATATATATATATATATATATATATATATATATATATATATATATATATATATATATATATATATATATATATATATATATATGCCCATTAATTCAGCAAATTACCGAAGCTGAAGACGAATCTGTTAAAATTAATCGGCCGAATCCGATTAATTAGCAGGCATTCCGAATATCCCCATTTGCTGATGCTTATTCTTAAAATAGATACTTTGAATTTACAACAAATAATGTGTACTTTGAATGCAATAATTGAATTTTATAATAAATATGGGTTGACTGATATATATATATATATATATATATATATATATATATATATATATATATATATATATATATATATATATATATATATATATATATATATATATATATATATATATATATATATATATATATAATGATGGAGGGGGAAAAAATCAAGTAACAAGTAATAACTAATAAATATATGAAAAGTTGTTAAGCTATTAATTGACTATCATTGCAACTGCTAAAATTGCTTAATATATTAAAAATACTTTCCATAGTTACAGGACAAATTCAAATTCTTCACCATGTTCTGGTTTTAACGCTTCAGATATATTCATCTTCTACTGAAAAGACTCTCTCACTCACTTCTGAAGAAGGTGGAGAACTGATATATTTTTTTTGGCCAATGAAGACAACCCAAAAATTGATTTTTCTTTCTTCAAGCTAATTAATTCTGAACCTGCCCACCATTAATTTTTTGGGAGCTTCTGCTAGGCTTAAATATGAATTATGTGATGAATCATTCACCATTTAGTCATTAAGATGCAAGGAGTGTGTTCCAGACTTTACCAGCAGAATAAATGTAAAATTGAGTATAGCGGTTAAGTCTGGGGTAGGAAAGTTGGACAGAGAAAGAATGAGACTGTGTAGAACGTCGTGTGGCAAGAGCCCTTCGTAATGGAGGACGTATGCGACGAGAGAGTTCAGAAGAGCAATGTCCGTTGTAATAGCGATAGTGTTGAGAGAGTGACGCAACAATTCGACGGGCAGAAAGAGATTGGAGAGAATTAGCGACAGCAAAAGAGTTTGAAGGACGAAAGGCTAGACTCCACCTTTTCGAGAAGAGCTGTATGTGTGGAACAACCCCAGATGCGTAAAGTGTACTCCATACAGGAGCGAATAACACCCCTATAAAGAGCAAGCAACTGGGGTGGCGTAAAAAAATCACGATGGTGTCTCAGAACACCCAACCTCTTAGAAGCTTAATGTGCATTCCAAAAAAGATCACAAGAAAAAGAAACACCGAGAACATTGAGGACAAATGAAGGTTTGAGTCGAGTGTTTTCGAAGATGATGTCATAGATGTGGAAGGTTGTACCTAGTAAAAAGATGAAGAAATTGAGTTTTTGAGGCATTGAAAACGACCATGTTTCCTTTGCTCCAATTTGAAATACGAGAAAGATCATGTCAGTTGCTCCAACGCCACCCCTCTTACCTCAATTAACTGCTGTTGGAAGGGGTGTCCTTCAAATTAAAAGTAGTAATGAAGGGTGGTGTTATCGGCAATGGAGTGGATAAAAGACGAAGCAACAAAGAGAAGATCATTGATGAAAATTATAAAAACGAGTTGGGCATACGACAGATCCTTGAGGAGCACCACTATTTACAGATTTAAAGAAAAATGGTGGCCGTCTACAACAGATGCTATAGAACGACCAGAAAGGAAATCAGAGAGATGGTTACAGAGAGAAGGATAGATTCCGAAAGAGGGAAGTTTGGAAATCAAAGCTTTGTGCCAGATTCTATTGAATTATTTCGATATGTCTATTGCCAGAGCGAAACAGTCACTGAAACTCAGAAGAGTGGAGTACCAAGACTCAGAAAGAAGGGAAAGAAGATCACAACAGCGTTCTTTACGAAAGCCATACTGGCGATCAGAGAGATAAGATTAGAAGAATTGAGATGTTTCCAAATCTTCCTGTTAAGGATAGATTCGAAAACTTTAGAAAGAACGGAGGTTAAAGAAATAGGACGATAGTTAGAGGGTTGAGAGGGGTCCCCCTTCTTCGGCACAGGCTGAATGAGCGCACGTTTCCAGCAAGAAGGGAAGGTCGAAGTAGAAGAGACAAAGACGAAATAGTTTACCAAGGCAGGGTTGAAGCTCGGAAGCACAAGTTTTGAGAACCACAGGAGGAATACCATCAGGACCATACGCCTTCTTAGTGTTAAGCTCAGAGAGAGCAGAAATGACATCTTTAGAAGAAATTAAAATTTTAGGCATAAATGAGTTGGAGGGGTTGAAGGAGTAGGAATAGCTCCGGAATCGTTTAAGGTAGAGTTAGAGGCAAAAGTTTGAGCGAAGAGTTCAGCTTTAGTAGAAGGTAAAATGGCAGTTGTACCATCAGAAGATACTAGAGGAGGGAAAGAGGAAGAAGCAAAGTTAGAGTTGACATTTTTTGCAAAATGCCAGAAAGGGCGAGAGGAAGAAGAACCAGAAAGATTATTGCATTTACG
>SEYY01008662.1:5000-7500 GCA_009176605.1 Armadillidium nasatum | reverse complement strand
AAACGAGCAGAAAGAGATTGGAAAGAGTTAGTAAGAACAGGAAAGTTGATGAGACGAAACACCCCCTTCTCCACCTTCTCAAGAAGAGCTGTATGAGTGGAACCACCCAACATGTGTGAAGCTTACTCCATACAAGGGCGAACAACACCCCTATAGAGAGCAAGAAACTGGGGTGGAGTAAAGAAATGACGAAGGCGGGTCCACCCAATCTCTTAGAAGCTTGTTTAGAAAGAGAAGTAATGTGATCTTTCCAAGAAAGATCACGAGAAAAAGATACACCGAGAATATTAAGAATAGATGAAAGTTTAAGCTGTGTGTTTTCGAAGATATCATAGCTGTGTGGAAGATTGTGTCGAATTGAGAGATGGAGTAACTGAGTTTTCGATTCATTGAAAACGACCTTGTTTTCTCTGCCCCAATTTAAAATACGAGATAGATTAGAGGTTGGTTGTTCTAAGGCTACCCTCCTTGCATTTATTTTCTTTAAAACTGAAAGGAGAAATGAAGGTAATGGGGTAATCGGCATAGGAATGGAAAGGAGATGAAGTAATAGAGAAAAGGTCATTAATGAAAAGTAGAAAAAGTGTTGGTGATATGACAGATCCTTGAAAAACATCCCTATTAATAGATTTATATTAATTAATATTTATTAATACTGAAAGAAAAATAGATTTCGAAAGAGGAAAATCAAAACTAAGCTTACAATATGCCCAGTGTGATAGCAAAAGAATCACCGAAATTCCGAAGAGTGGAGGACAAAGGAAAGGAGAGAAGGTAAAGATCACCAGTAGAGCATTTTCAACGAATGCCTTACTGGCGATCACAAATAAAATTAGAAGAATTGAGATGTTTCCAAATCTTCCTGTTAAGGATAGATTCAAAAAAATTAAAAAGAACGGAGGTTAAAGAAATGAGACGGAAATTACAGTGTTGAGAGGAATACCCCGTTTTCGGAACAAGTTGAAAGAGCGCACGTTTCCAGCAAGAAAGGTAGACAAAAGTAGAAAGGCGAAGAAGAAATCACCTACCAAGGTAGGGCGCAAGCCTGGAAGCACAAGTTTTGAGAACCATAGGAGGGATACCATCAGAATCGTATGCCTTCTGAGTGTTAAGCTAAGAGAGAGCAGAAATGACGTCTTTAGAAGAAATTGCAATTTTAGGCATAAATGAGTTGGAGGGGGATGAAGGAAGAAGAATAACTCTGAAATCGTCTAAAGTTGAATTAGCGGCAAAAGTTTCAGAGAAGAGTAAAGTTTTAGAAGAAGGCAAAACGGCAGTTGTGCCGTCAGAAGAAACTAGAGGAGGGAAAGAGGAAGAAGCAAATTTCGAGCTGACATTTTTTGCAAAATGCCAGAAATGGAGTGAGGAAGAAAAGAAGAACCAGAAAGATTATTGCATTTACGAAGGAGAGTGAGTTTTTCGTGTTGCGAAGAATAAATTTTGCACGATTCCAGGTTGAAATATATTGCATAAGTTTCTGGAGTTTGAAGACAACTGTAATCCCTGAAGGCAGTATCTCCATAGTATAAGTATTAATTAGTAGGAAAAAGATATAGGGAATTTATCTGCAGATTTTCGTGACCTTGAAAAGTTTTGTAGTTTTTTCTCGCCTACTTTTAAACAAAAAGTATAAAAAGCCACGCCTCCTATTATTTATATCACTACTACATATGACGTATAAGTGACGTCATGAAACCTGGTGTATATATATATATATATATATATATATATATATATATATATATATATATATATATATATATATATATATATATATATATATATATATATATATATATATTCCACAGGCTAATAAAATTTAATGGTTTTATTTTTATTATACAAAAAATCAAGATGATTTATTAATTAAAAAGCCATTAAAAATATAAAATTGTATATATATATATATATATATATATATATATATATATATATATATATATTATATATATATATATATATATATATATATATATATATATATATATATCGAAAATGGGAAAAACGAAACTAATAATCTAGTACAAAGTTATTAAATTTGGCAACACTTTCCTTGCCATTTTTGTTTTCGCTTAAATTGCAAAGAAACCTGATTCGTGATTGGTCATGAAAACTTAAAACTATCTGTTATTGGGCCGATGGTATCTAATGACGTGAAAAAACAATAAATACTTTATTTCAATAATAAGCATTATTTTATATGTAATTTCTGCAAAAAAGATTTAATTAGATTTTAAATGATTAAAAGAAATACAATTTGCTTCATGAGAGAGATTATTAAAAAAAAAAAAAATTTAGGCATTCACAAAAACTGCATCGCTGTCAATCAGAAAATTTTAGCATTTTTTAATTCTACTAAGTAATACTTATACTATGGTATCTCTGCGACTTATAACATAAGAACAAACAGAGTTAAACCAATGTTTGTTATGTTTAGCAGAAGGGAAAGAATATGTAATGTACATCTAAATGCCAGAGAAAATCACCTCGGTTATGTGCA
>SEYY01008661.1:12500-17500 GCA_009176605.1 Armadillidium nasatum | reverse complement strand
AGTTTTATTAATATTAAATATTCAAAGTATTACTATTATTAATACTCAAAGTAATGATAATAGAACATCTACTTTTAATCCTCATTTTAATTTTGCAAATACTACTGTTGATACAGCTATTACTACCACTATGACTATTTTACTATACTAATATATATATATATATATATATATATATATATAATATAATAATTATATATAATATATATATATATATATTGCTTTCATACTTTAAAATACAAAACAAATATTATAAAAAAGAATCATCCGCACCAGATCAAGATTCACACTTATAAATGCACACTTTATAAAAAAGCAATAGTTGTTAGTTTTTCACACGAAAATACATCAGGCCTAATAAATCCATCAGTGTTAGAAAAAATTTTTTCTTTCAAACCTGTAATAAAAATATAATAAAAATAATATATAATAATATATATATATATTATAAATATAAATATAATATATATATATATATTATATATATATAATATATATTATATATATTATTAATATATATAATATATATATATATATATATATATATATATATATATATATATATATTATATATATATAATATATATAATATATATATAATATATATATATATATATATATGTATATGTGTGTGTGTGTGTATTTGTGTGCGTGCATGTGTGTGTAAAACAATCATAGCCTGAATTTGCCCACTGCATTCCATAGGCTTCTCCTAAACGTCCTTCTATAATAGGGTTGTTACATAGGACTTCCCAGATTTTATGAATCCCAATTTAAAATTTTTTTTGTCCAGCTATAGTCATTTCTCCTTGCTGTTTAACCTAACCACCTAGATTTTTGTGTTTGATTTTGACAATTAAATGCTTGAAATATGTTACTTTTTCCTCTATATTGTACAATATAATATTTTTTTATTCATTTGTTTCCTTCTTAGTTTTCCGAGTTCTCGCGTCTATATTCAAAACCTCATAATCATAAATCATTGCCGATAATACACACTTCTTATAATATTTACAATTGAACAAACATTAAGCTTAACACGGAGACTGAGATTTAATTTACCCATAATACTTCAAGCTATTTTGATTTTTCTATAGATTTTATTTATCTGTAGCGTTTAAAGTTATTGGTTGTTCTAAGATTCAGTGTTTTCGTAAAGTTGCTTTAAGAATAGAGTTGTTTGACTATTACTTGTCAATAGTTTTTTTTTCTTCTTTCTTTTGAGATCATAGAACATCATTTTGTTTTTGCTCAAGTTCATTTTTAATCCCCCGGTCTAGTTTCCCTTTCATTCTTTGTGTCCTATCAAGATCTGCTGTGAATAAAACTATATCATCATCAAATATTAAATTTTATATACATTCCATTTGTTTATACCATTTATTCAAAATTATAATATTTTTTTTCGTCCTGAACAATTCTTTAAATATAGTTTTCTTTACAGGTATCATCAGTACTTAGGTACTGTGTCCTGTTTCGGGAGAAGATGTGAAATAATAAAGGTGTTAAAGCTATCATAAAAGCCTGTACATTGTCCATCCATCGCAAATTTCATAGGTGAGAACAGATGCAAGCTTTTTTTTAAAGAGAGACATATTAAATTCGGCAGGAGACAGAAGATGGGGAAAAAATTAATAGGACTGATGGTTCTGTAAAGAAAGAAACACCAAGGGAAAACAAGCCTCGAGTTCCCATTTTAAATCTGAAATTCATAATGTAGACCCTTCACTGTTTACGCAACAAGGCGGTCGCAAGGTGGTGACATTCGAGCGGACAGTTCCCTCGAGCTCTTGCCACTGGGGTCCCTGTAGAAAAGAAACAAATCACCAACTTCGAAAAGATAACGGGTTAGTTTATTAGCTTTTGATCTATTGGTTCTTTTCAGAAGATATATATATATATATATATATATATATATATATATATATATATATATATATATATATATATTATATATATATATATATATATATATATATATATATATACTTAATATATTATATATATATATATATATATTATATATATATATATATATATATATATATATATATATAAAAATTAAAATCAATGATTTCTTTGGGGGTAGATGGGAGTAGGGAATACATTTGTGTATCACAACATCTGTAGATTAGTGATGTTTTATATAAATATTCGCAATCGCATCATCACTTGCTCATAATTATGTAGCGATAAAGATTTGAATCTACAAATGAAGAAAATCTGAAAAAAATAAAAAGACTGACATCCTCATTCTTATTTACTGATGTCATGAGTTTCTCGTCTCTGACGTCACTATAGTATAGAATTTTATACACATATTTTGCAGGTTTGCTTCTTTGTTTTCAAATGGATAAATATATATTTTTTTTTTTAAGTATGTTTATTAGTTATTCTAATCCTTAGGTTATTATAAATGTTATTATTCTTATTATTTTATTTTATTTTTAATGCTTTTATTATTATTATTATTATTATTATTATTATTATTATTATTATTATTATTTTTATTATTATATTATTATTATTATTATTATTATTATTATTTATTTATTATATTATTATTTCATTATTATTATTATTATATTATTATTATTAATTATAAATTATTACTATTATTTATTATTACATTATTATTATTATTATTATTAATTATTATTATTATTATTTTATTATATATATTATATTACTTTATTATTATTATTATTATATCATTAATTTAACATTCGTTATTACTAATATTATTTGTTACGAATTATAAACATATTTTATTTTTTATTTTAGATTAATATTATTTAAAGGTTTTTTTTTTAAGCCTACTCTTTAACAGGGTTTTAAGCAAAATGAATATTAATAAAAAAAATTATTATATATAATATAATATTTATTAATATATATATATATATATTATAGTTTAAAGTATCATCCTTATATATATATATATATATATATACCTCAAATCAAAAACTAATAAATAAATAAATAAAACTAATAAATAATAATAATAATAATAATAATAATATAATAATAAATAATATAATAATAATAATAATAATAATAATATAAAAAATTAATTAAAAGGTCTATTTTTTTTTCATATATATTATATATAATCATTATATTTATTATTATTATTATATATTCTATATAAAATTATTATTAATTATTGTCAAAGAACATAAGCGTATTTTGGGATACCATATGACTTGCTATTATATTATTATATTAAAATTTTTTCAATATTATTATGTATTTATTATTATTTTATTATTACATTATTATTATTTATATTTTATTATTATCGATTATATATTATATTATTTTATGTATTATGTATTGTGTTTGTGCTCTAGTTATTGTGCAATTATTTTATCTTATTTATTATATTATGTATTATTATTATTATATTATTATTATTATATTATTATTATTATTATTATATTATTATATTATTTTATGGCTATTATCATTGTTATTATTATTATTATTATTATATTATTATTTTATTATTATTATTATTATATATTATATATTATTATATATTATTTATTATTATTTTATGATAATTATTATTATTATTGATTATTTATATATTATGTATAATGTTATTTTCATTAACATCTTTAAGGAAGTAGATTAGGCCAAGATTACTATAAAAAAAAATTAAACCATTCAATGTTTCTTAGTTATAAAACTTTATTTTAAAAATATTGATATAAATTTTATTAATTTAATGGGCTCAAGGACGAATTCGCCCTATTTATATTATATATATATTATTTATAACTTCGTAGTGAATAGATTATAACATTAATTATTATTATTATTATATTATTATTATTATATTATTATTTTTTATTTTATATTATTTTAATTTATTAAATAGCTGATTATTTTCATACTCATAAAAACTTCAAAAGTGCAGGCTAGTTAGCTGCTTATTTCCTCATCTAACAGTAACAGCTGTTTTATCTTCCATGAATGGTTATATATACACAACTTTTGTGAGTGTTTTCTTGAATATTATTCGCTTTTTTTATGACTCTATTATTTATTATTATTATTATTATTATATTAATTATTATTATTATTATTATATATTATTATTATTATTATTATTATTATTTTATATTTTATTATTATTATTTTTTTTTTTATTATTAATATTATAAATATTATTATTTTATTATTATTATTATTATTATTATTTTATTATGTTTTATATTATTATTATTATTTATTATTATTATTATTATTATTATTATTATTATTATTATTATTATTATTATCATTGTTTTTATTATTATTATTATTATTATTATTATTATTATTTATTATTATTATTATATATTATTATTATTATTATTATTATTATTATTATTATTATTATTATTATTATTATTATTATTATTATTATTATTATTATTATTTATGTGAAAATGAGGTAGGTAAATAAATAAAGGAAAAAAAGAGAACCTTAATATCTAATATGTATAGAAAGCCTAAGAAATAAAAGAGAAAAAGAGACTAGACCAAAATTAGCGCCAAAATCTCTTAATGAAAAGGTCATAAATCATAAAGGCAGTTATAAAGATTTCGGAATAAAGAAATTGAAATAATTTAAAAGACAAGAGTAAAAACTTCCCTTTCTCTGATACGTTTCAGGATATCTTATTAGCTCTAGAGTCTAAAAGAAGAGAAGGGAGAGAGAGAGAGAGAGAGAGAGAGAGAGAGAGAGAGAGAGAGAGAGAGAAACTAAATTATTTTTTAATGTTTTATCTCTCGTGTGTATTTTTGCATCGTTCGACTCTTTCTTTCTTTCTTTCTTCTTCTTCTTCTTCTTCTTCTTCTTCTTCTTCTTCTTCTTCTTCTTCTTCTTCTTCTTTCATTCTTGTTGTTGTTGTTGTTGTTGTTGTTGTTGTTGTTGTTGTTCTTCTTCTTCTTCTTCTTCTTCTTCTTCTTCTTCTTCTTCTTCTTCTTCTTCTTCTTCTTCTTCTTCT